>PVIJ01009480.1:18846-66696 GCA_004024925.1 Scalopus aquaticus
AAAAAAAAAAAAAAAAAAAAAAAAAAAAAAAAGTGAAATAATAGTACAGTAAAGTGACAGGTTATAAAATCAATTGACAAAAATCATTTTTTTCCTACATGCAAACAACAAGTTAGAAGAAAAAGAAATCAATAAAACAATCATATTCATAATGGCAACAGAATTAAATACCTAAGGGTAAACTTAACAAAGGAATTAAAGGACCTGTACAATGAAAACTATAAGATATCAAATAGAAGATACAAACAAATGGAAAGATATTCCCTGCTCATGGATTGGAAAATTGTTAAAATGGCCATCTTACATAAGGTAATATGCAGATTCAATGCAATCCCAATCAAGGCTTCAGTGAAATTCCATAAAGAAATAGGATAGGTATTCTGAAATTCATTTGGAGCCACAAATGACCCCAAACAGCCAAAACAATCCTGACAAAAAAGAGGCAAGAGTGGCAGCATTACTATCCCATATTCCAAACTACACTACAAAGTTATAGTAGTGAAAACAGTACGGTACTGGAACAACAGCTACATAGACCAATGAATAGAATTGAGAATCTGGAAATAAACCACTCATCTATGGACAGTTAATCTATGACAAAGTAACGAAGAGAAAACAACTAACACAATCAAACTATGAGCAGAAGAGCTAAATAGACATTTCACCAAAGAAAATATACTGATGGCCAACAGGCATATTTTAAAATGCTTTACATCACTTGTCATCATGGAAATGCAAATCAAAACCACAATAAGATACTATCTCACTCCTGTGAGAAAGACCAGTATCAAAAATACCAGAAATAACAAATGTTGGTGAGGATGTGGAGAAAAAGGTACCTTCTTACACTGTTGGTGGGAATGTAGATTAGTCCAGCTGGTATGGATAAAGGTATGGCAGTTTCTCAAAATATTAGATCTACCATATGGTAGATCTAAATATAGATCTAAATATAGATCTACCATATGATTCAGCAATTCCGACCCTAGATATCTACCCAAAGAAAGAAAAAGCACTAATTAAAAAGATATAATGATCCCCTTGTTTACTGCACTCCTATTTACAATAGGCAAGTTATTTAAACAACCTAAATACCCAAGGACAGGAAATGGATTACAAGGTGTGATCACATGCCTTTGAATCCCATAGAGTTTTGTAACTCATTGTCAGTGAAAGGAAAAAAGGAAAGACCTTACTAAAGTTTCATCTGAATGTTGAAGGTTCAGAAATACTGTTAGAGTGACTCTAAAATGAATGAAGAAAAATGCATTTAATTACTTTTTTTGAGTTTCTCCTGCTTTTACTCTGATCTTCTCAATAGCAAAGCCAGGGCTGCTCCACCAGTCTGACCAGCTGAAATAGGAATCACTCTCCCATTTGAGTTTCAACATTAACAGTTCTCCAATATCTATTTCTGTGTAAATTAGGAAAGAATATGTCTTATTTGTGGAAACTTCAGGCCTGAATAAAAAAAAAAAAAAGAATAACATATTTGGTTAGTTCTTGAAATAAGTTATTTTTCCCCTTTTTTCTTCCTCCCACAATGGAAAACTTTATTATTTGGGGGATATTTAAAAAATGCAAATTAAAATTCCAAGAAAACACTGAAGGTGAATACCAATGGTATTTAATATCTTTTAAAAGTTATCTATACCTTTCTATCCCAACTTGTAACAATGTGAGCTAATACAATTTTTATAAGAAAACTATTCATTGGCAACAGTTCAGACATTATTTTGATTTGCATGCATTCTCTTTCAATTTGTATTTATATGCAAACATATATTTAGTTTGTTGTAACCATAATGTATACACAATTCTCTATTCTATGTTTGTTCACTTCATTTTTAAAATAAATATGGAATCCTTCAGGAATCGGTATATGATCCTTGCCCAGGGGCCATGCTAATCTTCTCTGTATTGCTCCCATTCTAGTATATATGCTGCTGAAGTGTGAGCACTCTTCACTTCATATTTTACCTTCAACTTTTACCATATTTTGCCTAGTTTTCTGTAACTACAGTTTTAGAGACCATTATGATTTAAGTGAACCACAATCCAGTTAGGCATTGTTGCAATGCTGGATACTTTGTTTCTACTTTATACTATTACATGTGTCAATGCAATGAAAATCACTGCCTAGAGCTTTTTAAAATTTTTCTGCTGAACATTTATTTTGTAACATTTCCTCTCTGCTCCTCAGATCAATGGTTACAGCAGGCAGCAGTGCCCTGATGAACCCATACTCTAGGAGTAATGTCATGTGGCTACTCACAGCGTGAAAGGAATGTTCTCACTCTCGGCCACGGTGCCATACAAAGAGATCATAAAGGCCTGGTTAGTCTGTGTATCACTCTCAGTCCCAGAAAAATGTATCTTCACTTGGTAATGGAAGACTGTAGGGATCAAAGTAGAACAAGTACTGATAAATATCTATGGAAACAACAGAGCCCTCAAACAAGCTGGCAGTTCAGAACACAGACCATCTCTCACTAGTGACCAAACACAAAGTGCTTACACACAAGTATTGATGTGGCTTGCAAATATTTATTCATGTCTGTACAGGGTTTGTTACCAGAAAATTCAGACCTTGAATTCTACTCTTTCAGAAACATGTGGTTTTCTTGTAGGTAAGAAAAATCCAAATGGATCTGAACTAGTTGTCCTAGAAAGTAGTCATCTTTGATGGAGTACTAGGGAGATCAAAGCAGGAGACCAAAACACCCATGATGCCTTCCTCATGGGCTCTACCCTTCCTTGGTTCTCTTGTTCCTTAGACTCTGCAGCAAGCATATCTGGCACTTGTTACCATGAGTATGTCTCCTACTCTGTGTGTAATCTTCAAATCAGCGGGCCATGTTCATTCCCTATATTCCCCCACTGTCTAGCATAGAGTAGGTTTATAGTAGACTCACAATAAAGCTTATGTCACTGACTTATCAGTGAGGCTGTAAGGGCTGTCTTGCAAAGTCAGCTTCTGAAGTGTCCTTAAGGAGAGCCTCTGGAAGTAGGTACCTGAATTTCTACATCCCTCCCCTTCTTTGCCCCATCCCAACCAAAAATCCAGAGGAGATGGGATGCGAGAAGGGTTAAAGGGCTAGGAAAGGCAGCAAGCTTAAGACACAGCTAATAAAAGAAGCAGAGTTTGGGGCGAAATGGAAAGACACAGCTAATAAAGGGTAAAGAGAAGCAGCGTTTGGTGTTAAATGGAACCCTTCAGGCAGTACCACAAACAAGAGCAGGATTAGCTGAGACTGCAGGAGTGCCCCAAAGCACACTGACAGCACAGAGTGGCACTGAAAGGGAACCTGGGAATGAGTGATCCCTGCCTGAGTCTACAGAAGACTGCAGTCCCCTCTGTGCAGCATGCACATTTCCTGGTTCTCTCTGTCTAAAATATTACGGGTGTTCCAAATCTCTGGACCACCAAATGCACCTCTGCATACACTAACAAATCACCCCATAAGTGGGTGCTTCTATCGGACATAATTTACCTTGGCAAATTATTCTTTAATACCATCCCTTCCCTGGGAATTCCACCTGAAGTTCAAATGAAACAGCCTTTCTGATATTAGTCCCCATTGCCAGATTTATCTGAATATCTCTTTTTACCTCCTTGATTATTTTAGGACTTGTTCTAAACAGATACCCAATTTAAAATTCAACTGTGGACAAATTCATGAAAAAATGATAGTATCTTAAGGGATTTGTTATGTTTCCCCCAACCCAGGAATAGTTGCATTTTAAAATACAAATGGTTCTTGACTTCACTTAAAGAAAATTTTAAGAGTTGGCAAACTTGGGCCTCCCTGGTGGTGCAAGGGGTTAAGTCTCAGCATTATGAAGCTATTGGCAACCACTGCAGCATGAGTTCGACCCCCGCCCAGGGAGCTAACTCACATGGCACAGCAGACCTCTCCTGTCTCACCTGCTGCTCCCCCCAGCAGTGTATTTCAGTCAACCTGCCTGTTCTGCTCCCCACTCTGCCTCTGGTGAATCCTCTCACAGACCCATACCTCTGGCCTACACCCTAGTCCTTGTATACACAAATAAATAAATCTTTAAAAAAAACAAAAAGAGTTGGCAAACTTTTTGTCATGGACAGGAAAGTAAATATTTTAGACTTCGTGGATCATACAATTTCTGCCCCAACTATTGAACTCTGCTGTGCGTGAATGTAGACTTAGACAATATGGAAAGACTGCAGCTGGCCCTGTTTTAAGAAAACTTTATTTACGAAAGCAGGTGGTGGAATGAATTTGACTGATGGGTCAGAGTTTGCTGACCCTGGTTGATGACTTCAAATTTACTCCGATGGTCTGGTTTGTACGAATGGTCAAAATCACAGAAAAGGGTGGCAAGCAGGACCGCTACAGAGAACAGTATGAGCTATGTGCTAAGCCTTACTGACAGTAAGAATTAGGAACTTCAGTAAATGGATCAATGCAGTTCCCTCTCCACCAACAGAAACACAGATGGGGGCTTGGTGTTTAGCAATGCTCATTTCTTATCTCTGACACAGGGGCAGAATTATTAGATGTGATACAATGAACATGATAAAAAATAGGACTGATTTTCCTCATTTACAATAGTCTCCTCTTACCTTTATAGGGCATCTGAGAACGAGTTTTAAGGTACATTTTGCTGCTTCTTTTGGCTCTGACTTTATTGATCTCATAGCCCAAGTTGTTACAACGGTTTTTTCTGCA
The DNA here is from genome assembly GCA_004024925.1 of Scalopus aquaticus. Lineage (NCBI taxonomy): Eukaryota > Metazoa > Chordata > Mammalia > Eulipotyphla > Talpidae > Scalopus > Scalopus aquaticus. The sequence goes on from PVIJ01009480.1 coordinate 23,556, forward strand.
GCTCAGGCACAGCCCTTTCTCAAAGGCTTCCTTGGAATTGCACCGGTAGGCCTTACTGGGATTTTCTTCATTCAACAGAGAGTCAATAAAGAGGTGAATGGAGCGTTCATGCGAGCACTTCACAAGCTGGTCCACATCTGAGGAATCAGAGACACAAGAACATTCCAACTCACGTAAGTCTATAATGAATATTAGTGTGGTGTTAGAATAAAATGACTTCAGAATCTAGCTCTATTGTTTCTTGAATATAGATCCTACATCTAAGAATGTCAAAACTGCAAATTTATAGTGAACTTTTGACTGTTCTTCGGTTTTCAATTCGTAAATATGTTTATGAAGCTATAACAAGAGACATCCAAGGTAAAAGTTGATTTCTTTCAATTTATTGTAGCCTTTTCTTTTATTGAAAGCGTCTAATACTTCTAGAGATTTCCAGAAACAGACTACTAGTAACCACATGCTAAAAGGCATAATTGGTAAAGGAACAGTATTTTATCACAGTTACTATGTCAAATTGAGGGTCGTGATGTTTACATTAAATGAGTCATAGAATTATCAGTAATGTCGTAAGAACGCATCTATTGTGATCAACTTTTATTACAAGTGAAAATGGTAACATTACTCTCTAAATTCTGTAACATGTTCACAAAAAACCTGACTATCTTGACTACAGGTAGGTCCCATTGTCTACAAAGTATGCAAAGGTCCCTTAAAAAAAATCATTAATTTACCACAAGCTAACATTACTATTAAAGTAAATATTAAGTTAATATTCAATGATATTCTCTAAAATTTTAGAAGATTTATTATTGGAGAATGGTGATTTGTTTCTGATTTCCATGTCTCTTAAAAAGGCTGACAAAAAAATTCAGACTAATTAATACCTCCTTTACTTTCAGAAATAATTAAAATCATTCTCCTGGCTTTGCAACTATACTTAAAGTAAAATAATATGTTATCAAACAGTTTATGTTGCTGTTACCAAGGATATTAGAGTTTTGTTTAAATTTCACCTTTTCTTTTATTACTGCAACTAGTTAATTTAGTCTACAATATAGTATATAAAAGATAAAATGTCTGTCCCCAGGAAAGGACTAGATTCTTAGGTGACTGTGTTGAATTCAACAGACTTCTTCAGAATCATAGCTTGCCTAACATGTAGATTTAAACTGCATTCTTATGGAGAATAGGTAGGAGAATAGGTAAGAATTAACAAAATTTACATTCAATTCACTTCTAAATCATGCATACCTCCAAGACCTTTCTCTGCAATCACACGAATAGCTTCACCAATGTTACATCCTGGTTGGAAAGTTCCTCCGTTAGGATAAATGTCAACATGCCCTACTGGTTTTTGGATGCCAATACTCCTTCCAGGCGATCCTCTGGTGAATGTGTGTAAGACATCTACAAAATCTGCATCATCAGGAGAGAGGCGGCTTGGAGCCTCAGCATACTCAAAGTTAGGTCCAGCGGGATCCAAACCTTAGTGAAACAAAATGAAAAGAAAAAGTTCTCACAGATTTTTCAGTTTCCATTAGTTTGCAAGCATTATTAGCATTCCACTGCTCACTATTTGAATGTAACTGGTTGCCACAGAGATTCTTATTAGTTCCTAGTCTGTAACAATTGAACCTTTAAATTACTAAGAATCACAAAGTAGGTTTAGCAATCCTTCTAAAACAAAATTTTATTCTGTTAAACTAGCCATTATGTAGCAATTTTTCACTCAAGATGACTTGATTTGCCACTATAAATTATTTCTGAACATGGTGAAAACCTTTAAACAGTGGGAGAGTATTTCATTTATTCTCTTTGTAGATGCCAAACTATCTATTAACACTACCAAGATGACTATTTTGTTCTTTCCAAATGGTCTCTGTATTGGTCCTTTTTCATGTTCCAGGCACTGATGTAAGAAGTATTGTATGCATAGCACTAACACAGAACGAAACAGACATATGGGAGGAAACAGGTTTCTCAGAGATGCCATAGGCTCTGCTTCTGTCTTGCTGCTGGTAGCTAGTAAGCCCCAGGGAGCAAAAGCATTGTCTTTATCTTACTCCAGAAAGAGTCCTTCCATGAGATAAGCAAGGGACTGGACATTACCAAAAGATCCATACCAATATAGGTATTGACAAACAACCTGATTCTCTTTCAGAATGATGAACATCTCAATTATTTTGTGATAAGACTAATGACCTGTAATTCTGTTAACCTTCTTTTTGGTCAAACTTCCTGCAACACCAGCAGCATGGGCTCCAAGACTGTATCCCAAGAGATGGACATTGTCCAGAGGATAGTTAAATTCCTCCTTTGGAAAAGAAAAAGAAAAAAGGATTTTTATAGTTCTTTGCGAAAGATCAAAACTAAAGAAAATAAAATGAATACAAATATGCAAATATTGTTTTCAAAATATAGGCAATACTGAAAATTAATTCTATTTATTTTAATTTTGTGTAATGAGAAATGGATATTGAAATGTTCTCTTTCTTTTATAACTTTCTTTTTATTTATGCATAGGAGAACTGGGTGTAGGCCAGGGGTGTGGGGGGTGAGAGGATTCACCAGAGATAGAGTGGGGAGCAGAACAGGTGGATCTACTGAGATACACTGCTGAGGGGAGCAGCAGGCAAGACAGGAGAGGTCTTCTGCACCATGTGAGTTAGCTCCCTAGCCAGGGATTGAATTCATGCCACAGTGGCTGGAAACAGCTTGCAAACACTGAAACTTTAAGCCCTGCACCGGCAGGGAAGCACCTGTAACATTTTTAAATTAAAAGTTTCCATGTCTGAAATTGTATCATATGTATGTATACATGTATATATGTATATTATATATCTCTATATAGATATACATATATGTGTCTACTGAGATATACTGGTAGATATACACATACACGTTTTCATACATCTATAACATAATTACATATGAAATATATATTTCTACATAGTATAATTTCAGATGTGTAGAAAAGCTTTCTAATTCAAATATGTTGTTAAAGAAAAAATGTCAACACTACATGATATATTTATATACGCCAGTTTATATAGAGCATATACAGAGATACACTCATATACAAATACAAGCATATTTGACTTTAAGTCATTATTCCATATTCTAAATTCACTGTCACTTTATTCTTTAAGTTCATCTAAGCAACCACTATAATCAGAAAACATTACAGCACTAAGGGACCATAGGCACATATGGTCTAACTTCCTCATTCAAGAGATGAGAGGCCTGAGGCCCAGGAAGGAGATCTGAGTTGCCCTAGTTCACTCTCTTGGTTAACAAGAGTCAGGAACATTTATCCTTTAATAGTTAGTCCTATTAACATAGCTTATTCTTTTCCTCTAAGGATCTGGTTTAAATTTTTTGGCCCTGCCAGAATACTAGCTTCCTTTCAACTCTAAGAGGACTGTCCAAGGTAGTTTCTGGAGGATGACAAGTGGATAAAACTGGCCCCAAAGTCAGAAAGCCTGACCTTCAGCAACCTCATATCTTACAGACCTTCCTTGCCATTTTTTACCTAGCACAACTCCATTACTCTCTTAACTCTCAACAAAAATCTGGATCATTAAACACACTAAGGGGTAAATACTATTAATGTTTTTGTCAAAAGGATTGGTATGCTAACAAGGGTCAAAGCCAAGATAAAACTTCCACGAGCTAATCAACTGATTGGGAAGTATTTGGCTGAACATGACCTCTCCCCTCTGTCCTGAAATAACAAGCTTTTGTTTGTTCTGCCTGCTTGACTCTTGGTGTCAGCAGATCTATTCACTATGAAAATATTAAAAGACAGGGAAGGCAGGACTTTATAATTTTACCATTCTTATCATAATGTGCTTCTGTCTAAAAAATAATGACTATGCTCATTCTGAAGGTTTGAATTGCTCCAGAAAATATCTGTATCTAGGTGAAAAGGAACAAAGGCCAGTCATTTACCCAGCTGTGGATGAGAGATCTATTTTGGATAGTTAAAATTCCTCCCCCAGTCTCACCTCCATCCAGTTGATAAACCTTGCCACATCTTTTCCCACCAGCTTGGTGTACCCTGCAGACACTGGGTAGTGCTGCTGAGCCCGGTACAGCCAGTCCACCACAATGACGTTGGAGTCTGGTTCTCTCTTGTACAGGGCAGCCACAAGTTTTGGCACCCAACTCTCATACATTCCTGTTACCTGAAAAGGATGGTAGACACTGTTTTAAGAAACCAGCCTACCAACTTGTTATAGATGTCAAGCCAATACACCTACATTAAGTTGAAAAATCAAAAAGCCCATAAAGAAGGCCATTAATTGACACAAAAATTGAACGCCAAGAGACTAGTGCGTGCTCCTTCTAAAGCCAATTTGGGCATGCAAAAGGTGTGTTGAATTCAGAAATGACACAGTGGGATTTACCACACTTGTAATTTTATCTTTTTAATTTTTTTTCAAAAAACTATTTTATGATTTGTAAGTAATAATGATTGTTAAAATATTCTCTATTCATAATATTCAGAGGAATATGTTTTATATTCTACTCTGCCCCCTCCCTTTAAATACTTCTGTTAGTTGATAAGGATTGAAATTGGTAAGAATAAGATCTTGATAATAATTTTTGAAAATATATAATTCTATAGTTGGTATTGCATTTTAAAGAATACATTCCTTAAAAATAACAAAAATCAGTTTTATTCAAAAGAGTTCTTAAAACACATAATTGAGCGTGACATTTTAACATGAGTTCTAGCACATTATTTTCTTATTTTTGTTCAAAAATTTTTTAGATTAGTATGTGCTTTAAGCCACTGATGGATCATACTTTTATACTTCCTCAGTTCTTTTAGTCCTAATGCCACCTAAGGTTTGCTGTAACATTTGAATAGTTTTCCCCAATACTTTGTTTCTACAGAAACAGAAACTTTAGAGTAGTTTAGAATGGAATGAAGCTTTGATTCAAAGAATAAGTAATTTCTGGAAATTTTGTAGCAATAATTGTTAGTTCATCTGGATATATTTTATAATTTTAGTAAAACTTCCATAATTTATAATATCAAACAGAAAGGTCAGTCTGAATGGGACAAAACTTTGCACCAGAGTAACAGACTATTTGAAAATTTATTTAATTACTTCCAATTATATTGATGAATTTCCCAACAGAATTATTTGAGGGCATGTCACTGTTACATACAACATTTGATGTGCTAGTGGAAAAAGAAATATTTTTAAGCATATCATAAGAGAAAGTAAGTTTGCTTAGCAATCTCTCAATACATAAGGAAATGATCAGCTTCAGCGTATGGTTTTTTCATAATTCTCTTAAATTTTTTAATTTTCAGAGTGAAAATTAATGTTTTAACAGTCACATTTCCCAAATTGGTTTTGTTTGGAGTTATGCATACTGCCAACTATAATTCTTGCCTTCTTGTCATTAAAGGTGTTGTCAAGTCAACTCTTTATGTTGAATTTTGATTTATGCTTTTAGAGAGGAGACTTTGGACATCTTTATAAAAATGTACTTTAAAATAATTTAAACACATTTAAAACTGCAGATCATAAAATCCCATACCATCTTGCCATGAGCTTGCATTTGGCAACTACCAGATTTGAATTCTCAAGTCCACCCATCCTTAATATATCCTCAGAGCAGATCATATTATGGTCAGTCAAGGTTACTCTTACTCAGCTATGTACTTAGTGAATAAAAAGATCCTGAAATCCATGTTTAAGATGGCTTTGGGGGAAAATCTGCAAAACCTATACTCTTAAAGTAATTCAATAAAAAAAAAATAGTTGAATTCCCAAATTAAGGGATTTCACTTGGAACTTTCAGCTTAAATGATGGTTCTTTCAGATTTATGTTTCCATCTTGGATTATGTATTTTCTAGACTAAAACTATCAAAATGTGAGCTCTCACTTCACTATGTTCTGTGATGGGAAAAAGCAAGACTGCGACTTAGGAATTGTTTTTTCCAGTCCCAGCTTCCTACTAATTGCTTCTAAGAACACAGCACTGCTTTAACCTTACTAGGTCACCTACTAAACAAAAGCGTCAGATGATCTTGAAGTTACCTTCACCTTGTTAATTACTTCTTGTGACCATCCTGGTTCCCAACCTACTTGCAGTGATAAAATGTCAGTTCTGTAACTATGTCAAACATGAATGGAAAACAAGGAAGAAAGGTACAAAGGTGAACTAGCTCTTTAGGAACTTATTTAAATATCTTTGCACATGTCTCAGTGAGGCGCTTCAAGTCTGGGTGCATCCTGGGTCTTTGAGGGGACCAGCTAGAACACCCACCTACCGCAAAACTCTGAGAAATCAGTCCTCTGTCCTTTGTCCTCTCTTTAAGGTTGGGGACTGGCCACTTTCACAGATGCCTTCAAAGGAGGATAATATAATTTCTTCAGAATGCAAAAATAATCACTTCCCTTTTCTGCCTGGCATGAGGTCCCGCTACATCACAATGAGAACCCTGTATGTAAGGCACTGGCCTGGGAAGCCCCAGCAGATGGCTGGGCTCTAGGACAGCCTGTCTAAACTGCACGCGCACTTCACAGCAAGCATGCTTCTGCCTTACTCATGACAAAGCTTCAAAAACTCCACACTTCCTTTAATCTTATGCTCTTGAGTCACTAAGCAGCTTACCTCAGATAAGGCAGGAAAACATTGTTTGCTCTAAACCCCTACTATAAGTTTTCCCTGTACTATCAATGTTTCCAAGCTAGGCAATCTATCAAAGGGCAAAGAACCCAACTTAATCCTCCAGTGACTAATACTTAAACAACAGAACAACAGAACCACAAAGCTAATTTTTTCAATTCGATAAAAATATGGCTGTACTTAACTCTGAACATGGTGGAAAATCTGAAAATTCACCTACTTTAACGCTGCAAAGATATTATTTTCTGAGTTTGTCTTTGGAGGTTTCTTAAATCAGTACCAACTTTTAAAAACTTTGATTTTTAAAGTTTTTAAAATTGAACTGAAGTCCACCTTACTACCTGCGCCAGGTGGTTCAGCTGAGCCAGCGAAGGAGCTTGTGACAGGAGCCGAGGTTGGTGGCCCGTCCAGCCTGGCTGTGTCAGTTATGCTCAGACCAGCCAGCTCTGGGGGATGAAACTCAGCCGCAGGCAGCCAGGACTCTGAGCTCAGGCACAAACTAACAGGACACACACTGTGGAGCCTACAAGTGAGCTTTGTGGGCAGAAGAACCATGATGGAAATTGGCACTATCGACAGATATAACCTCTCAGTTTGAGAAAGAAGTATGTCTTTCAAAATTTCCTAAAGTATAAAATGTCAATGCCTGAGATAATTAATTTTTTCCTGTCATATAAATGTTTATTAGATTTAAACTTTAAAAAAATTAAAAGTCAATACATAATTAAAATATCTTCAAAACCAACAAATTACTTTTTCCTATTTAAATCTCTTAAGCAATAAAGATTTATGTTAAAAATGCAAATATGTAATTTTTTATAAGATGCAAGTATAAGAAGTAAATTTACTGTTAACTCTAGATGTATTTTATTAAACTTCTGTGACTTGTGAGTAGTTACATCATCTCCATAAAATTATACAAATTGTCCAATACTATAAATAACAAAGCTGCTTAAATTACGTAGGAAAAGAAATTAGGACTGGGTATATAGCAAATGATTTACTAATTCATCTCATTAGCTTGTAGTATCTATTACCATTTTCACAAACTCTGACATAATAGAAAAATAAGATCTCTGATCATTCATTATATTTAAGTCCTTCTTAGTGAACAATGAAATCTGCTCACTAGGGATTGAAAAGTTAAAAAACAAAACAAGTAAAATAGTTAGGTGAGAACTGTAACATGTAAAGTTACTACCTGGCATATTTGGAGAAAACTACTTCATGTACTTTAAAGGTAATTTTGACTAAATTTTTCACTTTTTCTAATCATCTTGCATGGCAGATCCCTGGATAGCCCTCTTTTATTTCTAGAAAAACTCAGTAAAAGCTTACAATTAGAGAATGTTGGAGGGATGTTTAGTTCAACCTCTTTGCTTTACAGATCAGTAAACTGAGGCTCTGAGGTGTGACTTGATCCACATCAGAGATGGACAATGCCAAAGTCAGAACCAGAACCAACATCTCCTCACTCTCACAGGCTGTCTTCCTTAGAAAGGATCTCTGGCAGCCAGCTGGGTGAACCAGGCTCACGCCAAGGTTCCATCGGCTCCCTACAGTGGTAACCTATATTCTCCTCTGTAGTTGCACAGAACCTCGTTTTCCCACCTCACAGGAAGAGCGGACTCAAAGGCACCGAGCCGGCACTGGGGTGGAAGGAAGCCTGCCACTGTCTCAGGAGCTGCTCATGAACCTGTTAGGCTAACATTACACAGTCTCACCCAGAGCCATCACTGCCTTTAGTCAAGCTTACAGCAAAGCCATAAGAAAGCAAGCAAAAGCACAGGACGGGAGACCCATCAGGGGTCCCAACATCTGTTTCTTCCTAAAGAGTCTCTCTTACTGTCCAGCCATGGATCACCACAAAGGTTTTGCTGCTGTGGTTGAAGTGGCAATTAGCCACCGATTCTGTCACTCCAGGAATAAGGTGGCAATTGTCCTCAGCTGTATCTTCAGGCGTTCTTAGAGCAAATTTACTTTCAATGTCCGTAAAATCTCTTCCTCCTGTAATTCCTGAGAAGGAAAGAAAGTTGGGCAGAAGGTTAATTGGGGAGTTGTTTGTTTAATTTGCTGGAATGATATGTTTAAGGTTCAGAAGCAACCACCACCAAAGGCACTTTTGTCTCTCTTTTTTTTAAGTGGTTGTGGATGTCAAGAGAATGACTGATCCTCCATTGGTGATCAGAATTGACAGAAATGACCTTAAGTAGCCATGAGTTCAGAAATACTGACTGTTACTGTGTTTTCCATTTGCTCTTTCAGTGTGTGTGTGTGTGTGTGGGTGTGTGTGTGTGTGTGTCTTTCATGTACACAGTTTCAAGTAAGTACACTGCTATTTGAGAATTCCTTAGCTAATTCAGAGTTCTCTCAAGATATGAATTGAAGTGTTGGCAAAGGTTATGCTGCTAATAGTGAGAGAGAAAGGACCAAAGCCCTTTTCTTCTGTTCCGGTTCAAAACTCATTCTCCTAGAAACACTGGCTCCTGGCCAGTAGTTCCACTTATTTCACATACTTTAAAACCTGATTACATCAAAGGAACGTTTTCCCACAATATTGTACACTAAGACTTGCTTGAGGGAAGGTTCTTTCCTTTTCACTAGCATAAATTGTAGATATATTAGCAGTAAGATAATTCAGAAGCATGAGAAAGCTTTTATATGGAATTGTCCCCACCCCCATGGCAAAATACACCAGTTCAAAATATTTTAAAAGTACTTAGTGTACTTCTCAGAAATACCATTTTTATGTTTAAACCATGGTGATGATTTTTTTCCTCAAGTATTTCCCATTTATGTCTTCATAATCTTTCAAACAAAGTCCAAACTTAAAAACTACTGCAAAACTGGTTTCAGAAAGAATTCACTTTGGTTTTTTGTAGTTTATCTCAATGTGAGTAAGGACAGAAAGAAAATCTTAGCCTCTCTTTTGACTCTCTAGATAATAAATCTAATTGTTGATAAATCTTCACAGGGTATCTGTAGACAGACAGCACATGTATTATCATGGTGGATACTTGGATTAAATTGTATTGCAAATAAAATGAGATTCTTACCAAGCAAGTAAGATCAGAAGGAAGTTATATTCAGTAACATTGTTTAATTTCTTGTCAAGATAAAAAAAGTCAAATAAACCTACCCATTCACTATAGGATAATAACCTGTAGATTCTAGATTTTTCAAAACTTTCAAGAGATAAAATGAGGTCACTTAGAAATACTTCTAAATATTTAATCTAAACATACTCTCTGTTCACAACACGTAATTTGAACCTCTGTAACTTAAAAGTCATTAAGTCATAGATATTCTCTACACATCATCAGTCTTTCCTTCTTTCTGGTATTTTGTTAGCAATTCTCATACTACCAGTGCTTGCAACCCCTCAAGGACGTCTCTGCAACCTAAAGATGAATGTGTTGTTCAAACGTCTATCAGTGCCCACTAAGCTAACTTAGGTCATAGACAGACGGAGAAAGTCAGACCCTAATGTTTAGTCAGTATGCTTAGATGTGCCAGCATATGCTGGGATTGCTGGCAAATGAATTGATTTGACTGGTTACTTAATAAATTATGCTTTCCATGCATGTAAATATTAGTGACTCTGCACTTATATACTTTTCCTTCAAAGGGAATAAGGGCCTATTACAAGGTCCCTCTAGAAATTAAAGCTACCTTACAATATAAAAAAAGTACAGATGACTAGGTATATATTCTTCATAAGGACCTCTATCCTGAATGTTGTTTACCATCAGCACTGCCATGACACCCAGACCTTATCGAACATGTCATTAACACTAAGGAGAGATATTTGGGGAGCAGGCAAGTACCAACCTAATGTATTTCCTGACATAAATTCCCAAATAGAGAACTAAAGGTCTAAGTGTGTAAACAAAGACAAGGAATTTATCTACATGTGGATAATAACTCAACAGAAATTAGACTGAGAAGCCAACATACTTTAAAGGTGAATTTATCAAGTGCATTGTTATTGCTGGAAAGGAGAAGCATTGAGTATTCCAGGAATGATATCCCAAAGACAGTTCACAGTTATTAGATAAATATGATTAAAATGTATGTGTAGACAAGAGTCCCATCATAATGTAATTCTCTTTAAAGTTTCTACATTCTCTCTCTCTCTTTCTCTCTCTCTGTGTGTCTCTCTTTTCCTCTCTCTCCATAAGGACTTCATCACTAATCCAGCTCCTCTCTGAGACTGAAGGTCATAGTTATTGACTCTGTTAGTTTCTATGGAATGTCAAAAAACAAGTTGAATTGGTAAATGGTCAATTTGGTGAGGGGAAAAATATCATTTATTTTGTCTTACTGAACTTAATCTTTTCAGATTTTCTAATGTAAGCAATACTCCAAATTTATGTGATAGATTTAGTTTCCATTTTTATAGCAAAAAAATATATAAAAATAGAGGCAATAAATTGTATAGTCCAATTTCTCCTCCTGGAATGAAGCAATAATTGAGGGCTGAGCTAAAAATACATGACTGAAAGAAAGTGAAAATTTTCCATTCTAACTCTTCCGTAGTGTGTGACGCCATCTTTCAATACAGCTATTAATCAATCACTCCCTTCCTGAGCTCTGTTTCATTCCAAAGTGGCATCTGCTGTTTTCTGACATCACCCATCTTGTTGAACTCAAATCTAAGACCGGAAAATCACCATAACCAGTCAAACAGAACCACACTACTGGACGCTGACCACATGCCAGGTCTCCCAGCTCAGGTATCCCAGTGGGGCCACGTAAAGATTGTGGTGGCTCCAAGAACAAGGGGCCTGAGGGCAATGCCTCATAACCGCACACTCTTCCTGGAAAGACATTGAGAATGAATAAGAATTGTCAGAGCTCAGAGTAGGTACTGCTTATAGTTCCCTCACACTTGTACTTTTCTGCTTGGAAAGTCTTCCTGGATGAATTCAAATTGGAATAAAAACGAGGTGAAAAGTTGCTGTGTTGGCAGGAGTGTAATATGAAGGAGGGTGGTACAATAAGGACAAAGGATGAACAGGATTAATTTCGAGTCTACTTAAGAGTTACTTCTCTCTTAATACATTTGCAGCCAGAAAAAGCTTGTGTTGGTTAAAATCCACTTTACTTCACTCCTCTCTCAGTGTCCATTTTAGTGAAAGAGTAAGAATTCAAGGGGCCTAAAAGAACTTCATGTTTGGTCCCAACTCTCGATTTTAAGAGTCGAGGAATCTAAATCAGAGAGGTGGCTCTGACTAGTCCAAAAATTCGGGGTCAGGAACTGCTGCAGGATGGTGGCAAAAATTTAAAGGACAACATAGATTTGCGTGTACCATGTCATACATTTTGAAATAATTTAAATTTTGCTTCAACCATATTCTTGGCCAGTATGAAACACTATTGAAGGAAACTTGCCACTCAAATTTAGGATGGAAACTCTGGTATTCTCAAACTGATCCGACAAAAAGAAACTTGCCTTTGTATCTAATTCAGCTATGACGAAACCTGCATATTTTTTAACCTAACAAAAATGACCTTTTACATTTCAGCGGCAAAATATGTCTTCCCTGCCCCAACTCCCAACTTCAGGCAGCAGAGGCATAGGCAAGCGAGCCATTGCCGATCTTGCTGCCTGCAAGCACAGCCAAGCGCCAGGGCCCTACCTGCAATCCCACCTCAAGAAAGCAAAGAAAATGCTGCCTCTATTTCTGACTTGCTTTAACTGCCGTTTTAATTGCTATAGTCTATTAGTTGAACCAAGGTGGAGGCTGCCTCTCTTGAAGGGAGGTCTCTGGCCGGGCGCTCATCTTTCCTACAATAAAGACATTTTCCTAGTGCGGAAAGCCCTAACCCAGCGAGCAGCCAGCGCCCGGGGCGCAGCCCCCAGTCTCCACGACCCCTGCCCACGCCCTCAGCACCCCAGTTCTGCATTCCCAGGCGCGGGGACTGGCGGCTTGGTAGTGGGGCTGGGCTCCTGGAGTCAGCTTGGCTGAGGACCCGGAAGGGTAGCGAAGAGCAAACCGAGCAACACCCAATCAGCAGCCCCCTAGACTACTACTGATCTCTGAGTCTCCTTTTCAGTAGCTTCAACCTTTTTTTTTTTTTAACTTACACCCTCTGTGCATTTTTCTCTCTTTTTTTTTTGTTTTCTTAGTTCATAATTTTTTTAAATAGATATTTTATTTATTTTTGTTATTCGTATCTTTTACATTATTGTGTGTTCCCCATAAGTTACCCACCACCTGTTCACCCGTGGAGCCATCACCATAGTCCTCCGTGCTCCCCTCTTCCCCCCTTTTAAGTTTTCGGGACACTAGGTAAAGACTGCGCTCGAGAGTGGAAGCGGGAGGGCTTCCCATCGACCGAAGCCTTGCAGTACCCGGCGTCCCCACCACTCCGCGCCACGCATCCTCGCCCGCTACCCGCCCTTCCACGTGGAGAGCGCCCACGCTTTTAAGATGCCTTCCCAAGGGCCCTGGGTCGACTTCTCCAAAAGGGGCCACGTTTTGCCCGCGCTCTCCCAGGCGGGGCTGAGCCAAGGCCGCAGCCGAGGCAGGGTCACAATGGCCCGCGTGCCTTTCATTCCAGAACCCCTCAAGCGGGAAGGTTACACCCGCGGTGTCCTTCCTTCTTACTCTCTCTTCCGCCCCCCACATTACCACCCAGCCCTGCCCCTTCCCCGCGAGTAGCGGCGCCCGGGCTCGCGGGCTCGGCCACAGCGCGGCGGCGGCGCGGGGACCAGCGAGCGCGCGGGCACCGCCAGGGAGAGTCCTCGGCGCATCCGCAGCCCCTCGCGACTTCCTTCTTCCCATTCTCCGAATGCGGGGAAGTGGCCCCAGAGCCGAGTCTGCAGGTGACGGGGGTTTGCATCCAAAACTTACTGTCGGCGGCGGCCACCCCTCCGCGGGAGGCGGTCAGACTCTGGCACCACACACACAGAATCGCCAGGAGCAGTGCTTTGCTCTCCATCCCGGGGCGCGTCCCTCTGTAGGAGTTACCCGGCACCGGCGGGTCTGGACGAGCCTGCGGCGGGAGCAGGCTGAAGCAAGGTCTGGGAAGCAAGGGGGGAAACTTGCCCTATAAAGGGGCGGGCAAACAATTCTAAGGGGCAAGTTTCGTCTGAGGAGGAGCAAGAATCGAATGGAGTCTGACAGTTTCCACTCCGCCGAGGCATATGTGACAGGAAATATGCAAATAAACCTCATCACCTATTGGCTATAAAATCACAAGTTGGGGGGAGGGCCCTAAATTCACTTCCAAATGTTTGAGCAAACTGTAATGAGGATCAACCCTGCCAAAGAGAAGAGGGGGAAAGGGCAGGAGGGAAATTTTCCTTCACTGTGAGGCTCCTATTTGCTTTCCAGAGGAGGCTGGTTCTCCAGGGTCCTCTTTACAAGCCCAAATACTGGTTAGATGGATTTATGTTAAATATCTGCAATCACTAGTTTTCCAAGGAGGAAAAGTTAAGCTGTTAAACTACATTTAATCAGTGCTTAAACCCATTCCTCTTTTGATGGATCTTGTTTGCAGCGCCCACTGTCCTCCCCCTAGCCCTTTGCCCCTAACCCCCATGAAAAATTCTCCTGGACAGTGTCAATTTAAAGACTCACAGGCACACATTGTTCTGGAGTTTGTACTTACACAATCTGGTGTTTTAACATTGTGTTTTAACAAAATGTGATAGAGAAAAGTCTTCTTGCTCTAAGTAATTTCTGACTTTTGCCTCATGTAAATTATACCCACTACTCGAACTTATCAAGAAATGCAATGCTTTGTATGTCAGAGGCAGAATATGGAAGTCACATAATCTAAAACTGTATTATTATGCTAAGTGAAAGAAGCCTGTCACAAAGACACATTGTGTGATTCTGTTTATATAAAATATCCACAAATAGTCATATCTATGGAGACAGAAAGTAGACTCATGGTTGCCTGGAACTGGGAAGTAGGGAAGGGAGAGAATGGGGAAGTGTTTGGGTGTTTTGATGAAAGTGTCCTAAAATTACATTATTGTGATGGTTGTACAACAGGGTAAATATGCCAAAAAACAATTACTTGTACACTCTAAATTGGTAGGCTTTATAGCATGTGAATATGCCATATAAGATATTTTTTAAATGCATTGAGGTATCCAAGTATAATAAATAAGAAGAGTGAAATTATATTAGATATTTGCTTTTTACCAAAATTCTCATAATACATTCAAATATCTTTTTAAACATTAAAAATTTGCATTAGCCGGAAGAACTATACTCACTCTCCACTTTACATCTGAGGAGCAGATAAACCAAAAGCTCCAATTCACTATCTATATTGCATTATTTCTCTTAACATCTTTAATGCCCACTTCTATTCACACCTCCCCCCTCTCTCTCACACACGTGTGCACACACACACACACACACACACACACAAAATCTACATTTGTAGCTTGAAGGATGAAAAACCATACCGTTTAAACTAGGCTCACATTTTAAGTTTTTCTCAAAAATAAAAGACACCTGCTAATACCCAAACAATTCAAAATTTGTTACTGTATAGAACTCAATATTTATGCATTAAAGGCTCCAGCCACAATATATCATCTTTACTGCAATTATTAAACAATTATAAACCTTTATTTTATCCTAGAATGCACATAGAGGAATCTTGAAACCTGCCCAAAATTAAACAACTCAGAACTTTAGAAGCGACAGAACAGACGATGTAGGGGGTGAATGACTGTGATTTGGCAGTCCTTCAAAAATTATGTAGTAAATTCTAAATTTAAAAAATGACGTAAGAGAAATACAATTGCATTGGATGTGCCCAAGGTGTAAATGACATATAAACAAAATAGTGCAAAAATCCCTACTATCTTACATAGATACAATTCTTATATACAGTTCATGCAGCTAATTTTCACAGATAAATAACATTTCCGAAGACAACTAGGCCAACCTGCACTTCTGTGCCTTCCAGAGAACAGCAAAATAAATAAATAAAAACAAATTATGTAATTGCTAAAGAGAAGTGTGGTGCTTATAGTAATTTAAAAATGATTTCCCATGTTAACAGACATAAAATTCAAAATAATCAAGAGTTTGAGTGATTATGTTTTTAATATGAAACCAGTTTGGGATTGGTCTGTACAATGGACATGTTGCATGTCCACTAGATTGCATAAATTTCCAGGAAGAATTAATTCATAGCCGCTCAACCTGGTAGGAAAGCAGGCAAATTGGCGCCAATCCCTGGGAGCAGCGGTGGGCAGGTGGGTGTGGTGGCAATACGCTGTGCTGATTGGCTGCTTCAGGAAGATCAAGTGCCTGATTCTTGTGCAGACGCACATGATCTCCAAGACAGGCATATGCATTACAGACGCCTCCTCCAGACTTCAGCAAGGTTATTTGATCGTAGATAATGTGAGGCTTAACATTTTCCATAACTGACTTTTCCTTTGTAACAAACTTAAAAAGCTTCAGAGTCAAAAGAAGTGTTTTAGAAACTTAAAAAAACAAACAAACAAAAAAACAAACCAATACTCTCATGGTAGGACACTTGCACCTGGTATACATTTAAAATGATGGAAGGAAAAAGTTAAATGGTTACACCTAAAGACATGATCAGAAACTCCAGAAATCCATATCCATAGGTAGGGAAATGGATCTCTCCCAATCAGTCTCTCTCTCTCTCTCTCTCATACTGTCTCTCCGCCCTCCTCCCCCTCCTTCTCTCCTTCTCTCCCTCTGTCATCTATCATTTCTCTATCTATCAGTTCTTTTATCATTTTTTTTTGTTTGTTTAAAGGCCTATTATGTGTACACACTGGGCACTTTTCATCCCTTTCTGCATTGAATCATTACAAATATGTTGCCAGCTTAATAACCCCACTGTATAAATGAGAAAAAGTGAAACGGGAATATTAAATAATGGAAAGCACAATCATAAAGTATTTTTTCCTTTGGCTATCTTATGAAAGAAGAAAAATGTATTCGATATTTATATTTAATGTTGTATAACGGTAGACTGAAAAGGTCTAGATATCAGATATTTTTGTACACACATAGACCAGTGTAGACTTTGTTTTGTGACTTTTTTTTGCTAAAATATGTCAAAATATCTAATGCACTCTAAGAAAAATCAAAATCAAGGAACTTTCTTAAAAATTGCCATAAAAGACCTTTCTGCTGCTACCCACCCATATTATAACACTGGCTCTTGGTAGGAAGGAGCGCAGGCTGAGACTGAACAGAAACAGCGATGTCACTGAGGCGAGGATGAGACTGAGGTCTTAGCTCTGGGGTTTGGTGTCTGCAGCTGGAGGTCTCTTGCTGGGCAGCTGAGCACAGACAGATGCTGGTCTTGCAGAATCTCCTTTATTCATACCCAGCAAAGCTATGCTGAAGATATTCCAAGGCGCTTACTTCAAGGGAAGATTAAATTCAGACAGAACGTAATTTTCCACTGGCAAAGTTGGGTGTTATGTTGTGCAAAACTTAAAGTACAAATAAATACTATATTTGGTCAATATACTACTGTTTGAGTAAAGGGATTAAGCTTACTTTATTTTCTTTGGGGACAAAGTTATTGTGGGGTGTGGGGGAAATTGCTTCTGAAAATGGCATAGTGTTAAGTAATCTTGACATATTTCAAGGACTTTGGTTTTCTTGAGAAGGGAGTATTCATCCCCTCTCCACTTCCAAAAACAAAAGGAAACATTAAACAAGAGAAAGGAAAATATTAAGTTTGGAAATTAGCATGAGTGGATTTGTCTAAGTGAAGAATAATAAAGATAATTTAAAAATAAGAATAAAAATAAAGTCAGTGCATTGCCGTGACTTGTCCTAGAACAAGCTTGTATGATGAGAGAGACCCACATAAACATACCAGAAAAACAGATGCTGTCACAGAAACTATGACAGGCCAAGGGGGAGAAAGATACAGGCCTTTCCTAGAAGACAGCTCAAACAAACTAAGATAAATGTCCCATAAATAACTGAATGGATTTATAATCTATATTCATCTTTCAAAAAAAAATCAAACTTAAGCCCATGTAGGATATAAAAGAAAACTTTGTGTGAGATCTAGTTAACGGTCTGAGTATGCAAGATCATGATTTTTTTTTTTTCTTTTGCCATGGTCAGAGATAACTTCAGACAGGACAGCAAAGCCCTAGACTGAAAATGAGCTGAGCTCAATTTAGTAGAGATGTTTGAAGTGCCCTCTGCTGCCTTCCTGGAGACACTGTAACATCTCAAAAAACACATTTAACAGGCTTGACATAGAATCAACAGGATTAACCATTAAGCCTGTGTTATGAGTTTTTCTTATTTCTTTTGTAAAATTACACATTGTATGGATAAAGTAACCTTTTGCTTTTCTCATCTCTGTGGTACTGTCCTCAGCATCAAACTGTATGGGAAGCAGCAGGGTCTTAGTCATTGTTGGATGATTTAATAACACTGAGTAAAAACAGTGATACAGTGCTAAAGAGGAGAAATCAGGACATTTTCATTTAAGATTTTTTACTAGATTTAGTAGTTCTGAAACTGAAAACACACACACACACACACACACACACACACACACTCACACACACACCCTTGTCATAATCTAGTCTAGGTAGGTGAATTATGGCTTAGGGAAATGGAGGACAATTTCATTTGACTGGGTTTTTCTTTCCCCCGGCCTCATGTATTTCATCTTCCTTTTAATTAACTTTTCGGTTTGTTACTAAAAATAGTCTCAACAAAAGTTAGATGAAGAGTTTATTTGATAACACTGGCCAACTGTGAGATAGTTACTGACTTAAAAAGACCCTAATTTGTAGTATCTTGGTGTGCTGAACATGAATATAACCCTGAAAATTTTTTATTAGCTCTCGTTTTGAAGATATTTCATATGATTCATTTTATATATTTCATTGTATATGTTTATCCAGTAGGACTGCAACAACATCCTAAATCAGCCTAGAATGATGTAATATTGCATCGCATTGCATAATACCATCATGCACACATCATCCAGAGTTAATTGCATCGTTTTCTGATGCAATGCAATACTATTGCCAGGTGGCTGCTGAAGTAAGCTGACGTCAGCAGTTCACTATAGAAAGCCCTGTCGGAAAGGTTGAGCATTGAAAATATTTCAGACCTTGTGTGAGACAGTTTAAGCTACTGTTTCATAGAACTGTTATTATTTTATCCATTTAGGCACAATACAGAACAGTAATGTCTCGAAAGTGCATTAATAGCGTGGGCTCTGTTTGTGGGGAAGTGACATTTGCCAACCAGAAGAAAAGTATCACTTCTCAAGTGAAGAAGTCTTATCATTTTCACCTCGGATGCAAGGTTGGTGACCAAGACAAGCCTTGGGCCCCGCATATGTGCTGTACTACATGTACAACACAGCGTTCACAGTGGTTCAGTGGCAAAAGACTGATGGAGGAGATACAATGCTCAAAATAAAATTAGAATTAGACAAACAAGAAAGTGGGGGTAGAAGAAATCAACATAACCATTACACAATCCCTAGGTGCCAGCTCCTAAGTTCAAAGCAAAGGTAGGAGCTAGACGGCAGTCTAGTGGCAAAGATATGGAGAGTCAACCCATTACAGAATCTCTGGGTTTCTTTTCTAATTCTAGTTAGCCAGTAAACAGACAGCCATCTTCAAAGATGAACCCCTCCCAACTGAAAGAAGTTTATATCAGTGCCATCCGTGCAAGAACTTGGGGCAGCCATTTCTCTGCCCACCTGTGCCTATGTAGGTGCTTTCCTTTACCAACTCTGTCCCTCTGCAGAGCAGCAGCCTGCCTGTCTGTCCCTGACCTGCACCATGCAGGCCTCTCTTAGCAAACCTGCCCTCTCAGCGGGGCAGCTCTTTCTGCCCATTTGTGTCTGTACAAGTGTCCTATACTTCTTTTCCTAATAAACCTGTTCTTTAAGTATAACTGAGTCTCTGTCTCATGGAGAAACTTGCCGTGTGCCGCCAAAGGGAGCTCTGGTGAAACCTTTCCCAGAGTGAACCCAAGGACCCCACTCCGCTCTCAAATCCATTGACTCTATAATGACATCAAGACCATCAATGCCATTTGCAGCCCCCATGATGTGGAGATAGCCAAGCAACTACATAAAAGACTGTTAATTCTGCTTGGTTCCTTCTCTTTCGGTGGAAAAACGAAGCAAAAGAAGTCGAGAATAGTGTACCCAAACATTCCGTCTGCACTGAGACCAGTTCCACATGGTGAGGGACTTCCTATTCCAGAACCTCCAGCAGAATATGCTCTTGATTCAGCTGATGAGGACAAGGATGAGCCTACCTGTTCTTCTCCTGTTCCATCAGCATGCAGTGATCCAGATTTTCACTGTGGTGCATCATCAACCCCACACAGACTAACACAGGAAGAACTAAATGACCTGGTTGGTGATTTGGACTTATCCACGAACAAGGCAGAATTGCTAGGATCAAGACTCCAACAATGGAATCTTCTAGAAGAAAATGTCACAATTACTTTCTATCAAAAGCACCACCAGCAGTTTGAGCCTTTCTTCAGAAAGGAAAGTATTCTAATATTCTGTTCCGATATTGAGGTCCTCATGAATGCCTTAGAAATCACTCATGACCCACAAGAATGGAGACTATTTCGAGACTCTTCAAAACTGAGTCTTAAGGCTGTGCTTTTGCACAATAGAAACCATCTTCCATCTATTCTATTCCTGAACAGCTGTACAAGAGACAAGCGAAGAAATCTAAGAAGTATTCTGTGACTTGATTTTTTTATGGGTATTAACCGTAGGTCTATTACTATTGGCATGCATTTTGTGATGTAAACATCAATTTATTGCAGATTACAAAAAAACTAGAGCCAAAATTAGAATTTGACTGTCATATTCATGTTGAGCAGATACAAATTGATAGGAAATGACTAATTTTATTTCAGTAACATCATTTTTGTAAAAATTTGTTGACCAGTGTAATCAAAGTGAGGAAGTTGAGCCCAAGATGCAGTCTGGCATATTTTACTCTGTGAGAGGTGTTCCAATACACACACATTTACATTTAGCTTATATGGGTAGGAGTTTGTTGTTGTTTTGCCCATATGCAGGGGATTTTTGCATAGCTTCTTTAAAGAATAGGCCAGTTTGGGCTTAAAATCTAGACAGATGACTTTTCTCTCTTGCCTGCAAGACCAGGGAGGACTGCTTCCCAGAGTATTTATAAGTTCACACCTGTGATACTATTCACTGTTTATTTTATGAGAATGTGACCTCACAAAGTTGGAGACCGAATGCCGTTCTGTGTACGAAATATAGAGTTGTACACCAGAGTAGGCAATCAAACATTTAAGTCAACAAATGGTTGATTAGAAGAAGGACAGAAGGAAAAGTTTGAAAGTTGAAAAAATCAGGATATAATACAAGTTATTTACATTTATCTTAAAGCTTACCTCCTAGGGTTTTTTTTTTTCCACAACAGAGTTAAATAATAGAGTTAGAATTAAAACAATAGATTGAAAACTTAAATAAATTTACATATGAATGAATACCACAGTGTGATGCTATTCACGAATGAAGTACAGATAAATGCAAGAAGTCAGAACCACGTCAAGAGATCCAGATCTGACCTGAATTATCATAACTCTTGTGAGTATATGGTCGTGACTTTTATTTTTATTATATGACTTTGATATGTTATAGCAACTGACATACTTTTATAGGTGATTTTATTCTACTAATTGTCATTTTTATGACTTCTGTATCTTTGCTGGTAAAGTTAGAGAAATTGGAGTACTAGTTTATCAAAAAATATTTCTATGCTGTCTGGTACCGACTCCAATATCTTTCACTAGAGATGTTTAAACAGCCTAATGATAATGTGATGCATCACTTGTGGACAGACTTGTAAAGGCAGTCTTTTACACATTCTCAGCATTAAAGATTTTCCTGGACCTGTCATAATTCTCTAAGAACCACCCAAGATAATCAGCACAAAAATTGATTTTCAGAATTATTTCTAAAACTTCTACTTTTTGACTGTAATGGTAATCAACACATTTTCTTTCACTACAGAGGGGTTGGATCAAACCTTGTCCAAAATTCTACACAGTCATCCCAAGTCTAATGCACTCACCCTACCCTAGATGCACTCTTTGGATCATTTCAAGCTACAGAAGGTCAACCCAGTTGACTTATTACCTAATAGCAATGTAAGAGGGGCATAAATTTGCCAGGACCTTGAGTCTACATAATTAAGGGTTTTCTCTAGAGACCTTGAGCCTTACTTGTCTACTTGACTGGCTAAGAAAATAGGCGGTCTCATCAACTCAGTCCTGCCTCAATGATGTGGCCTTTATCTTCTTACTCTTCAGTGCTAGCAGCTTCAGTTAAATGTTCCAAGGAAAGTATGTGTCATTAAACCTCAGAGAATATTGAGAATAGGTGGCAAGGTCCACAAAAAAAAGAAGACCACAAAACTTATAATTCTTGGCTTATTCCTGGTTAGTAGAACACTGGTCCTGGGGATCACTTTGATGCCAGCAGTCTTAGAGGCCCTAAGATGGAATACTTGGTTTATCAAGTACCGTAAATATTTACCTATAATGTGTAGGCTGATGTTGGCTTACTAAAGTTGATTGTTCAATATTTAGGAATTTCACAAGGAGGTTTATGGCAAGCAGGTTGAAATAAGCCCTTGAGGGACTATTTACACCATGGAAATTAGCAGACAGCACAAACTAAAGTGTTTTTTTTTTAACCCAAGACATGGCTATTAAATATATATCAGTATACCACTTATTCCTACTCTATATGAGCCTATATATAAATTAGTGGCCTGAACCAGCCCACAAGTAACATTGGATAATGTATGCAACATTTCTTCTGGTTGTAAGTGGGTGGAGGGAGGAGTTGCTAGTGCCATCTAGTGGGTTGAAGTTAGAGATGCTGCTAAATATCTTCGTACAGACCCACAAAATAAATTATTCTGATCCAAATGTCAAGCAGGCTGAAGTTGAGAAAACTTGGTGTAAACCTTGAGAAAGTAAAGCTTCCTCATAGGCAATACTCATTAAGACTGAAATAGATTTCCCATGGTGAAACTGACAAGGACATCCCTATAATTGCTCTCTCCTTTCCTATTGGAAGATGCACATGACTACCTTACGACCCTTGCTAATACTTCCATATTAGAAATTCTTGCAGGTGCTTCACATCTAAATTGTTTCTGTATCATTCACATCTACTCCCAATAGTATAGTTTCATATACTATTTGGGGGGTTCTGCCATACTTTTGTCCATAGCAGTTGTACCATTTTATACCCACCCCTCCCCCAGCAATGCACAAAGATACTAATTTCTCAACTTCTTCACAAACACTTTTTTTTTTAATGATACCCATCCTAAAAGGAGTGAAGTCTTAACCCACCTTCTCTTCTTCAATGTTCTGTTGCATGTCTTCCTTTATAATCTCTTGCCCTGGTTATCTGTGTGTTTGTTTCCCTGAAACACTCATGAACAGCAGGTTCCTACTAGAATCTGAGTGAGGTGAAACTGAAACCAGTCTTTTGTGAAGACCTCAGATAGGCTAGACTGTAATAAAAGGGATCAGGAATTAAGCTGTGACTTTTGATGTTCTATTGTATGTCTTTACCTTTAATCTCTTGCCCTAGACATTTGTGTATTTTAATCTTCCTCTAGCTTTCCTGAGACCCCTTCATGGGATCTGAGTTAGGGGAAACAGATACCATTTCTTCAGGCAGCCCCTACATTGATTTGGGGAATGTCGATGTTATTGCTTTGATCAGCGGACCACTGGCAAGGAGAGACCACCATATTTTTGCTTAGGATAGTTCAAAACCTCAGTAGATGCTTGAAGGAACCAGGTAACCCACTGGTTCCTCCACACCTCTGGGAAGGAACTAATCTGCTATTGGGAAGATGTCGAGCAATGGAAGAGGAAAATGGAAGACTCTCATGCACAAATTGATCCTGTTTCTTCCCCTACCCCCCCTAGACTGAATACTCCTGGATGTAGGAGTTCTAAGTCATTCTCTAGAGATACCCTGCAAGAGTAATCAACCAGTTCTGCCAGTTATATATGTATTTCCTTGTGTTTGGTTTTCCTCCTTCCCACCCTCACTTCTGTTTTTCATTCCCATTACTTTTGTCACCTCCCAATAAAGAAATAACAGGCTTTTGCCTCAGGCATTGTTTTACAGGCATAATTTGTAGCTTCTTTATGTTGCTTCTTCTAAAGTTGAAATAGTATTTTGAAATGTTGTATTGCTCCCCAAAAAGTAAACTTTCAATGCTAAAGATTAAAATTTGTAAGAAATAGCTAAAAATAGCAAGAGTAAGTATGCTTACTCAAATTTATGGTGTTCCTGAACTGTGCTTATGTCTAAGCAGAAAGTAAATTTCACTCAGAATTGTTCTGACAGAGTAGTCTGGCACCATGTAAGATTTTTTCTTATTTCTCAGAATTTTACCCTTTGAAATTCATAGTTCTAATAAACACATAAGGAAATGACTTTGGTACCTAGAGTTCAGGGCCACTTCTCTTTATGGAACTTACCAGGAAAAATGTGGGAGACAATGTATTGTGTGTGTTCAATATCACTCCCTAGGGTCCTTACATGGAGTGATTTCTGTGCTACTGAATTTATTGGAGCCTGGAGCTCTATAGATGCTTTCTGTTTATGCTTTGATATGTTTATGTCCTCATCGAAGAGTAAATTAGAAGACAAGTCTATTTTGTCACCTTAACTTCCAAAGACATATTATTTAAGATTTTCTAAAGGCATCTGCAAGGGTAATATTTGAGAATGTGAAGATTTCAAAAGAACTTTGTAGCCAGTAGTGACCACTGACCTTTGTCTCTTCATTTTGGAGGCAGCTCAACTCTTAGTATCCATTGGTCTGGATCAAGGTAAGAGATGGTATTCCCTGGCCTGAACGCTATAGCAGGATATCATAGGCAAAGAGGCTATATTCTGGACATACCCCAAAATTCTTCTACCTTTCTTTGCTTTGCCTTGCAAACTAAATATCAGATACAAATAATCCAAACTCTAAATTCTTAGAATGTAAGCTCAGCCAGGAGAGAAGAACTGGGAGGTTTTTTTTCCCACAGCGTATTTACCCTCCATTCCCCAATCCACCCTTTTATTTCACTATTGTATATATTCTTGTTGGGTGCTTATATATCCTCTAAAACTAAACATTTTAATCATCTTCAATAAGAGAAAAGATAACATTAGAGAAGAAGAAATGATTTTTAGTTGAATGTTTTCAGCATTGTAAATATGGAATCATTTTTAAGAAGTGAAGAATAACTGTATTAGATGAAAATAACATAAACTCAAACTTTTTATAAAGCAAAGTTGGCACTGAATTTAAATTTGTAAATTTGTTAAGAAATGTAGTAAGATTTATAGTTGTTTTAGGTTTTGGTTCTGATTTTCTCTTCTTTGAATTTTTCTAAGAATACTTATTTTAGTTGTTTCACTGAGTCCATAAAATCATTCTATGCTTTAAAATATTTCACTGTAAAAATTTTTGCACTTGGAAATTTAATTACATAGGATTAATTTTTACAATTGCTATGAATGTGGGTTGATTTTTTAGTGGTTATAATTTTTGATGAAAAATCTAGTACCTACTTATCATGATTTGACTTAATAAGGGATTGAGCAAATTATCATGTCAAGTCTCTATAATTTGCTGTATCTCAATGGAATTCAGTCCCTGTTTTGGCAAGATATGCTCCAAAAAGATCAAGCAATAACTGTACTTGTATTACATATATGATTACCTGGGTGTCAATAAGCAGAAATACTTTCTGTGTTACTATCTTGGTTTTTCAGTTGGGAGTTAAAAGAATTCTACAGTGGAATAGTACCTCATGATTTCTAGTTTGTCTGTAGGATAACAAGAAATTATTCAGATGAGTTGTCTATATAAAATCAAATAGTCTATATTTGCAAACCTACTGGAGCTTGGTAATTTTTTTCCAATTTTTATCTAGATATGTAGTGCTATATATAAGCCCAATACGAGAACCAATCCTCATCAAACTTTCAATGGTGTTCTACAAAGAAATAGAGGAAACAATGCTCATATGGAACAACAACAACAAAAAAACTTAAGTAGCCAAAGCAATCCTGACAAAAGAATAGAGACACCAAACACATACTTCAAATGATATTACAAAGCTATAGTAATCAAAAAATATGATATTAGAATGATCAATGGAATAGAATTGAGACCCCAGAAATAAATCCACACTTATTTAGACAGTTAATCTATGATAAAGGAGCCAAGAATATGCAATGGAGAAAGACTCTCCAAGAAATGGTGTTGAGAAAACTGGATAGCCACGTGAAAAAGAATGAAACTAGACCACTATCTCACACCTTATAAAAAAATTAACTTAAAATAGATTAAAGACTTGAAGGTAAGACCTGAAACAATAAAATACATAGAGGAAAACATAGAGAACACACTCCATGCCTTTGGTTTCAGTGGTGTCTTCAGGCAAAGAAAACAAAGGCAAAAAATAAACAAATAGGACTATATCAAACTAAAAGATTTCTGCATAGCAAAATAAAGTGTCATAAAAATGGAAAGACACATTCCTGACTCAGAAAAGATATTTGCATATCATTATATCATATGTCCAACAAGGGGTTAAGATCCAAAATATACAGACTTATACAACTGAACAAAAAGAAAACAAAGAACCTTATCGAAAATAGGGCATAAAAGTTAAATAGACAGTTTTCCAAAGAAGACATACAGCTAGCCAAAAGACACATGGAAAAAAATATTCACCATTACTTGTCATCACAGTAATGCAAATAAAATTTGCAATGAGGTACCAACTCATACCTCTAAGAATGGCCTATATCCAAAAGACCCAAAACAACAAGTGCTGGTAAAATGTGGAGAAAAAGGACCCCTCTTACACAGTTGGTGGGAAATGTAGGCTAACCCAGCCCTTATGAAAGTAGTATGGAGTTTTCTCAAAATTTAAAAAACAGATCTACCTTATTATCCAGCAATCTCACTCCAAAAACATTAATATGAAAGGACAGATGGTCTCCTATATTCACTGTAGCACTGTTTACAATAGTCAAGTTATGGACATGAACGAAATGCCCAACAACAGATGAGTGAATTAAGAAAATATGGTATATAAACACAGTGGAATACATCTCATGTATAAAAAAGTATGAAAATTTGACATTTGCAGCAACAGGGATGAAACAAGAAAGTTATGCTGAGAAAAATAAGCCAGAAGGAGAAAGACAAATACCAGGCAATTTCACTCATATGTGGAATATAGTGAAACCAAACAAAGGGAAGATAAACTAAACCAAAACAAACCTAGAAAACCTGACTGTAGAACTTAAGCTACCAGCAGGGGAGGGAAACTAGAAAAGGAGGGGAAAGCAGGAATAATTATGGGTCTTTGTTGGTGGATGTGGTGTTAGACATCTGAAGAGGTGTGAGCATATACCCCCAGAATTACATGAAAAGTTGTAAACCATTGTCATCTCGGTGTAAATAATACAATAAAAAAGAATCCGGCTACCTGATGCTAGTTAACTGTATAACATAGACATGTCATAGTACATACTCAATTTTCCATGATGAAACCCCAGATATTATATACTTGTAATTAGATATTTTGTCATTATATCATCATTACATAATTGCCACTGAGGTCTAGATATATATCTGCAGGATATTTCAAAATAGCCAGGAGACAATCAAATAAATGACTCAATTCTGATCTAGCTCTAGGTTCATTTTTATGAATAGCCCTTTTTATGTCATCCCAGAGATTCAATTACTTTAACAGATGCCTGTTTTCCTGCCTAATATGATAAAGAATATATGTGAGTTAACTGTCTCCAGTTTTGAAGGGTCTGAAACCTTTTTACTACATCCCACTCCTATAGTCCTTTTCTTTTTAGTATTTAAAGGAAATGAGAAAGTTTGAGTCCTTGATAGAAAATATATGTAATGACTTGCTTTGCAATTTTGTGTGTGTGTGATTTAGACATAATGGGTAACTTTTTCCAAGGATCATGCATGGAGAATGCATTGGCACTTATAGGAGTGCCATGGATTTCATACTGGTGAGGCACAGTATTGGGAAGCCATGGAGTTAAGGCTGGTGAGGAAAATTAACAATGGGTGGAATTAAGGTCTGGCACTCAGAACGGGACAAGCTGTTTTCTTAGAACATGGTTTTCATGTCAGAAACACAATAAGCCTCTCAGAAAAGTCAGGAATAAGAGAAAATAAAGTAAAATAATCTTCATTAACTCTTGATAATAGTTATAAACATAACCTCTGCCTTCTTTTTTTTTAAAATATATATTTTTATTGTTATTTATGTCTTTTACATTTTGTATTCCCCTTGGGTAGCCCACCACCGATTCACCCGTGATCCAGCTCCATGGTCCTTTGTGTTTTTTTCTATTCCATTTTGTGCCCTTTTCCTTCCCTCCCTCCGCCTCCCTCCTCCCCCCTCCCCCCCCCCACTGATTGTCTCTCTGCCTTCTATAGTGTAATAGCCACATAAAATCTTTGTATATGGACATGGTCTGTTGAAAGCAGTATAACTGTGACTCTTGATACTTAACTATCTCACTTGCCCAAGCAGAATGAAGGCAGCATGGATGTAAATTCCTCCCACAGCTCGTACTAAGAGAACTTCTACTCTTAGAATCCAAAAATTAAGTGGATTAGAGGACTCCAGAGTACTGAGTTAGCTCCAACAATACCTGGGCATGAATGCCAGTCTGGCAGCGTTGCTCAGCCACTTCCCAAAGTGAGCAAAAGGTTATTTGGCAAGTGTGGATGCCCCTCCCCAGCTCCCCTCTCACTCTGACACTTGGACAGTGCTTCAGAGTTTATAAAACATCCCATGTTCATTCTTTTTGCTCTCACAATAGCTTCAAGAGATAAATTGGACAAGTAATCGTACCTTTATTTTGCATGAGAAGAAAGTGAAGATCTCCAGGACTCAGGACTTGCATGGGGTCATGAGGGGTGACTGAACTAGAACCCCAGCCCTTTCTCCCCGTGGCTCCTCTGAAACGCCCCCTACAAACATACTGAGTGTTTGAATCAATGTTTAATAGAGGCATATATCAAAGACCCCTCAGAGGGAAATGGAACTACCCCCCATTATGCTACAAATGCTATGCTAATGAATTTTATGCATTATTTCCTTAATCCCTTCAACGCCCTGACAGAAACCATTATTCACATTTTACCTATGAGGAAACCAGGGGTCATAAAAGCTTACTACCTTTCCCATAAAACTGGGGAATTGTGACATTTATTACAAGCCTATGTTGATTGAATCATAGCCTTCTAAGCTTCTCTAGCCAGAGGGACTCTTGAACGTCATCTGTTGCATCTCACTCATTCCACACATTTGGAAACTAAGGCCTGAGGAGTGCACATACTTGCCGAGGTAATGACAGTGTTGTGCTAAAAATCATGTCTCCTGATTCTTATTCTCTTGCTTTTTACCAAACCACAGCAGTTTGCTGCACAGCAGCTGTAGAAGTACCTGGTGCTGTGACCAAATCAAATAGCTGATTTGCATTCCGAGGCCTGGCCTGGAGCACAGCAGTGAACAGCTACCCCACCATGGACGCAGACAGGCATTAAGCTGTTGTATCTGTTTCAACTTCTGTTTTATTGCTCCACCTTTACAGCCAGTTCCACGTATCTTCTTCTTTTCTGTTTCCCTTGACACAATTCCACTCCACAAGTCTATAAAAGTCTGACGTGTGTGGAGAACATTGTGAGAACTTGACATGTGGAGGAGAGTTGAGGCAGTTTCATCTTCACATCAGCTCATCTCATTTTCAGCAAGTATTTGATCTCAGCTCTGGAAAGCTGAGGGGATGGCGTTGTGGGTAGAGACTAACGGGTCTTGCTTCATTCCCTGCACCACAGAGGGCCTTGCCCCAGAGTTCACATGACTGAAATGTGAAAAAAAACTCGGACTGTACTTGCATAAAAACTTGATTACATAACATGTTTATGATCGTTAGTCTAATTCTGCAGCTGTTTTACACATTAAAGTCCAAGTTAGGACTCTAGCGACAAGTACACACAGGAAGCTAAGTCAGGCCCCCAAGACAGGGCCTTTGGGAATTTACTTCCTTTCTTTTTCACTTTTGACATTTAAACTAGGTCAGTCTGTCCCACCTTCATTAAATAAGTGTAACTTCCCTCTGGGGCTTTATAGACCACAAAGCATTTTCCTATTTTTTCCCCTCTTTTTCTGGACCATGAGATCCCAGGTCAAGGAACACACCCTTGATGGGTCTGTAGTGCGGGGCCTGGGCCTGTACACATTAGGAATTCTCTTTGCAGGCCTTTTTTTTTTTTTTTTAAGTATAGCATGTGTTTATCATTACTTTACAACTTGAGCAAGATATAACTGTAAATTTAAAAAGTGCAATGTGTTGATTTGATACACGTACATTGCTGAGATAACTCCCACCATTGCCATAGCAACTAAGATTTGCTGTCTTAGGAATTTTTAAGTATTACAACTTTATTGACTGTAGTCACCAAGGAAGGGGTTATATACGGGGATCTTAGCTCCTCCTCAGAAGTTATTCATAACTGGAAGGTTGCGTACTTGGGGAACGTTTCCTAATTCTCCCACTCCCTAATCCCTAGTAACAACTTTCCACTCTCTGTTTCCATGAGTTTATCTCTTGTAGGTTCTCCATGTAGATGATAGAGTATTTGTCTTTCTCTCACACTTATTTTACTTTACAGAATGCCTTAAGATTCATCCAGGTTGTTTCAAAATTTCCTTCTTTTTTACTATTCAATAATATTCATGTATACCGGACACAGACACACACAGAGACATACACAAACATATGTTTATGTACATGCATATACACATGTATGTATATTTATATTATATAATATATAATGTATATTTATACATATACTTATTTATGCACATATATTTATAAATGTGTATATATAAATCACACTTTCTTTATCCTTTCATCCCCTGATAAACACTTAGGTTGCTTTCTTGCTTGACTGTTTTAAACAGTGTTGCAATAAACATGAGGGTGCCACTGAACATTTTTTCATATACCTTTAAACAGGAGTTGAAGGAGATATGAACTCCTGTGTTTATTGCAGCACAATTCTCAATAGCCAAGTTATAGAAACACCAAAGTTTACAGATTAAGGGGTAAAGTTGTGATATATTTGAGTACCATGATACACACACACAAACACACACACAAACACACACACACACAAATATGGAGGGAGGGAACCTATTGCATTATGCTAGGTGAGATAAGTCACACAGAAAGACAAGTACTGTATAATACCACTTACATGTGGAAGTTAAAAAAATTGAACTCGGAAACAGGATGGTGATTCCACAAATTGTGGGCATGGGAGTGCAGAAGGAGTTAGGTATATGTTGTTTAAGAACACAAACTGGGAAGTAGTATATAAATAAGTCCTGAAGAACTAATACACAGTTTAGTGATTTTAGTTAACAAGATTGTATTTTCAAACTACAAAGTTGCTGGAAGTTTAGATCATAGTTGTGCCTACCATAAAAAAATAAAAAATATGTGACCTGACAAGCATGTTAATGTTACAGTATAATCCTATTAAAATATAAAAATGCATCAAATACACCCATTGCATATGTTAAACTTACATAATTTACAAGTCAATGTATTTTAATTAAAAAGTGCAATTGGACTTTGATAGGAATTGCATTGAACACATGGATGACTTGGGCAGCGTGGACATTTAACAATATCATTTACTCTGAATTGGGAATATGAAGTGGATGTGCCCTCTGCTCTTCCTTTCTTGGTGAGGGGAACTCCTTCTAAATGGGGAGTTCCTTCTCGATGATGAGTTATGCCAGTTTGGGAGATGGGATGATGCAGGGAAAATAAATTGTCTTTCTAATCTTCCTGGGTTTGCAAGTGACACAAGTTTTTAGTTGCAGAATGTGTGTCACTTCTTTCAGGTCCAGGGATGGCATTGGAAAGGTGACCATAGCTGCTTCCCATGCACACAACGTTCACGTGACTTCTAAGGTTTGCTCATTGATTTATGTGGACCATTCCCGCTGCCATCTAGGACTGGAGGTAGGAACAAGTATCCAAATGGCATAAGGCTACTTCCTCTATCTCAGAGTTTTGCTGAGTCACAAATAAGACAATACAATGTGTATGAACACTTTTTTAAATTGTAGAATACTATATGCATAAAGAGCTTATTATTAATAATGCCAAAACTATAGAGTGTTATAATCCAATGTTAACTCAATAAAACATACTGTATATTCCCATATATTGTAGCATTCTACTCTAGTAGACATTTACTTTTTGATTTTTCTGTTTTAGGACTACCTGATTTTATCTAGTAGACTCTTGTTCCTGCTAATTTTATTTATGTTTTAGTGGGGGAGTATATATTAGGCAATTTGTCCCTTTTATTTAACCTTTTCTACCACTATTGAGCAACTATAAGAAATTGTTCTTTGACATTTCTTAGTTTTCATAGTGACACAAGTTCTATGGGGCAAGATTTTTCTATTTTAAAATTACTCTTTTCTTACTCAATTCACATGGGTTGCTGTTTGCCTGATTGGCCAGACAGTGGAAAGCTGTAAAAGACATTTTCACAATGGCCTGGCATTTCAAACTTCATGCAAATATTGAAAACTGGAATTTTCCAGATACCCCCAATGTCAGATCAGAATTTTAATTAAAGAAATTTAATATTAGCTATTTAAGTGATATCAGGTGGGAGGGCAGCTCTGAGGCCCTGCCTGACGACGTACCCTCTGTCATGCCTCCTGCCTTGTAGCAATCTGTGCACCTTTTGTGGCAGAGACCTGCAGCCATAATTCCTGGGGGACTCCATCTTTGAGTACATAATTAATCATGCTCTCCTTTAGGGGATTCAGTGCTGTGGAAATTTTAGCATCCTGTAACTATGGTCTTGACAGTATATTATCATGCAGGCTCTAGAACATTTCAGAGACTGGTGTGGTGTGGCCATCTAAGATACATGTAAAGAAAATAGGAATTATCAAATTTGCTTTTCAAAAATCATTTACCACTTCTGCAGGTGTCCCTCTTACCCCATTTTCTTATCATTACTAATTAAAGAACACTCAGCCTTCTAGACTACTTTGAGTTGTTGACTTCAGTTGAAATAAAATGAATGATCTGATAAATGCCTTTATATATGATCATTACAAAAATATTTTCCCTTATAAACTTAATAACATAGTAGATTTACTAGTTGTCTAAAAATATTGTTCCTAAGTTACCCTCAGTGGGAATCTCTGTGTTCACAAAAGAAAAGTGAACACAGAAATATTAGTTGTAAGGGACCATGGAGATGGATCATGGGTGAATTGGTGGTGGGCTACCCAAGGGGAATACAAAATGTAAAAGACATAAATAACAATAAAAATATATATTAAAAAAAAGAAATATTAGTTGTCTTAGAAAAAGCAAAGCTCTGCTGTATTTATAAATTTATTAAGTCAGTTTTGTAGAAACCAGCTTTGTAGAAATCATTGAGCTTTTTTTTTTTAATTTGGAAACCTAAATTCAGTTAAAGGTGATTTTAGAAATACTTTGTTCTGTGATGTAAGTCACCCTTGTTCTAGTGGGCATTTGGTCAGTTTCCGAGCATCAGTGACAATCTGAAATGTTTCTTGGAGCTGAATCCAAATCTCAGTTTTCCTAGTGTTATTTACTGATGCAAAGACTCATTGAGCCCAATCAGGTACTATGAAACATACCAGAATTATAGAGATAAAGTTATCAAATTAGAGCGTCAATATCATAGAAATTATTAAGACGCAGACATCCCCGTAGGACATTATCCACATGGGTTTTAGGTCTATGCTAAGAACCCCCCTGCAAATGTGGTACTTTACCTCAGTTATAGGCCTTGGGCAAGTATCAAATAACTTCAGAATCCAAACTTACAAAGATCCACTCACAGAAGAGTACTAACTACACATGTAATCAAAAGTAAGATTTTAAAAGTCAAATTTTAGATATGATTTATATTGTACAATTTACTCTTGAGTATGTTCTGTGAGATTTGATAGATACATTCAACCATGTAACCACCATTGCCTTACAGAAAAATTCCATTACCCTAAAATTTTCTTGTGTGTCCTTTGTAATCAGTCCACCCTCCAATCCCTTGCTAGTTTCTGCCAACCACAAATTTGTTCTCAATCACTGCAGTTTAAGACAGACAGAATTCTCAATTTCTGTAAGATTTGGATATTTAAATTTACCAGTGGTAATACTAATAATG
This sequence comes from Scalopus aquaticus, assembly GCA_004024925.1. NCBI lineage: Eukaryota > Metazoa > Chordata > Mammalia > Eulipotyphla > Talpidae > Scalopus > Scalopus aquaticus. Next base: position 57,560 of record PVIJ01009480.1, read on the forward strand.
TCTATTTACTTGGGTTGTTGAAAAGGTTGAGTAAATAATTTGTAGAATATTGGGCACACTGCTACTAGATAAATTTTAATGATGATGATTAAAGTGTGGAGCCTGGAATTACATCCAGAAATCACAACACTAGAGTAAGCAAAACTGAGAGTTTCTAAAACACAAACTTTCTTGTAATATACGAGCATTTTTTTTATCATATTTTGTTAACTGGTAGTCAACTCTCAGTTAGAATGCTTACATTAACGAGAACCTTAGAATTTCTCCAAGCAGTTAGTTACTTTGGTGGATGGTGATGGTTGTCTAAATATTCCCTTTGCTTTTCCATAACTCCTATACATAGATCCCAATGACTGTAGAGCACAATTCCAGCTTTTCCTTTACATAATCTTTAAAGAGATCAACCTCACCTGTCTTTATTTCTACTCCTGAGTCTTTCTATTGAAGAAGATCAAGACAGATAAAGCTAGAGATGATTAGTAGAAGCTATAAGGAGGTAGATTATGACTCAACATAAAATGCTCTAAGAGAGTCATTTTGAAATTAAAGAACTGGATATAAAGATAATTTCTCCAACCTTTAAGAAGTTTTAACCCTCATTGAGGAATAATCTATCAGATGTTGTAGAAAGATCTTGAATAATATACGGATAATTGATCAAAGTAATTGCTAAACTTCTTCCAGTCTGAGGAGTATGATTCCACATACATTTGTTCTTTTTGCCATATCTAAAGTGCTTTATAAATTCAGAGTCATAGAAATCATGAAATCATTCTGTCTCCAAACAGATGTTTTCTGCCTTATGCTGAAAAATCCATTTACCTTCCTTCACTTGTTTACTTAAACTCGGAGGTTTTTGGTTCATTTCATTTGGAAAAGAGAAAATAATATATATATACATGTGAGAACCGCTTAGAAAACTTTAAGGACTATACAAAATAAAAGGTGCTATAAACCTCTAATTTGTCAGAATCCTGGAATAACACATCAAAATTTTAAATTATTTTAATGTAAATTTTCCTAAATTCCATTATTAGTTTTTTTCATTTAAGTTATCATTTATACTTGAGTGTCTGTTTGTTTTTCAGTTTACTAAAGTTCACATTTCCTGCATGACTCAGCTTTGTTGTTAAGAATATTAACTGGAATATTGAGTTGCAGTATTCTGTAGGACTGCAAGTGAGGTGTAAGGATGATCTTCCCCTCTACATAAAATTATGCCACACTGCTGGTGGTGGGGGGAGGGTCTACCCTTTGCTCCATGCCAAATGACAGTGACAGTGCACTTCCCTAGAGCAATGTTTGTTAGTTTTAAATTTTTCTGACTTGGAAATTAGATATGTAAGTTTATTAGAACAAAGTGTCAAGCAAGCATATTTAAATAATGAGTGAGAGAGGTATAAAAGACATTGCTTCCATTCATATTGCCTATATGATTTTGTTTTTGTAGTTTAGAGTTCTCTAAAAATTAACTACTGGTTCTTTTGTATTGAGAAGAGGAGAAATGAAATTGTGAGATCCTTGGGATAATGTGAAATACGGAATTTATTATTCTGTTGTTAACCAAATCTAATTTCTCATCTTCTGCCAGACACTTGTGTGAGGATCAGATCTCACTATGCAGGAAGCGCTAGGATAATTTTTCTTTGGGGTCATTGTCACTGGTTTTCCCTTTATTCCAGCTGCATCTGTGATGGCATTTGCCTACTCTGAAGGGAGACTCAGTGGGTAGCTGGAGAGCCAGATTCTTATAGTAGTGGGAAAGGAGACTGGCCAGAGTATGATTTTAATGCCAGATATATTTGGCTACTTTTGCTAATCTGTAATATTATTTCAGGGAAAGCTATTGAAAATACATTCAAATAAGTCATAAAGGGAACAGAGTAGAGAATCTATTCCCACAACATTGCCATGTGCATCAATAGAGTAAATAGGAGGCCAGAGAAAGGACAGAAGGACACTTGTACAAGGGTAAGATCTCATTAGGTAGGAATGACTAGGGCAATTTTTCCTTGAGTTTATTTGTCACTGATTTTCCCTTTATTTCCTGGTGGTATATTTGGTTCTTTGTTGCAGGTAAACTATATATTTCTGGATCTTTCACAGTGGCACCTTTCCAAATACAGCACCAGGAAGAAGCTCTGAGGTTCTTGCTGTCAATGGTAAAAGCTCTAACCATGAGACATGGACTTCCTTGAATCTTCTGGATTCCCTCTGCCATGTGGCCCCAGTAGGATGTGTTCCCTCAGACTTCCAGGAAATGTAGTTTTGATAAATGGTTTTAAACTGCAATGTGTATGCAAATCATTCAGGGAGCTCACTGAAATATAGGTTCTGATTTAGCATGTCTGGAGTAGGCCTGAGATTTTGAACAAGTTCCTTGGTGATGCCCCTGGTTTAATTGTTCATGAGCTAATCTTTGAGCTGCAATATTTTAGATTCAACTCAGGTTGAATTAACTAGAAATCTTGAGAGGAAAGTAAATAGCTATGAAATAAACCAAATGCTCAACTCCAGCAGTGGAGGCCTGGAGAAATGTCTCTCCCCAAGGCCAATTCTCCATGAATAATGGCAGTGCTGAACCTGAGAACCCAGACCTCTTGAGTTCTAGTTCAACATGCTATTCCTTGGGAAGAGATGTATCTGGAAAACACTGAAGGAGAGAGGGCACCGAAACTGAAGTGGGAGGTAGGGCGGGGACCGCTGACAAATAGGATAAAAATAGACGATCATGTCAATGGAGGGGAACAAGCAAGTAGCGAGAAAGGACCTCTGGCTGCCTGGGTGAGGGGAAGTGACACATCTTTGAGGAATAAAAATTAAGGATGTTGGAAAGATCCTGTCCCCACACTTCTTTCCAACTGATGCCAAAGCATTGTGACCATAAAAATATGTGCTCCCTTGGGGGCTGGCATCAGACCATAGAGGTCTGTGAATAAAAACCTCAAAAATGTTTTCATTCATTTCATACTGCTGAAAAGTGAGTTAAAAGGACAATATTTGATGTATCTAATCATTTCCTCAGAAATGTTTGCCAGCCAGGAAGGAGAAGCTAAGGGAACCAAGAAAAGTGACTACTCTTTAGAGCCTTTGCTTCTGGAGAAGGGTGGGGGGTAGCCTGCCCTAGAAGTGTGTGCACCCTTTCTCTCTGAGTTCTCAGTTCCCAGCCTGCCTAGGTGCCGGGGTCAAGGGTGTTGGTGAGTTCCCTGCCTCAGTCATGCCTATAAAAAGCCTCAATCAGTTTTTTGTTTGTTTTGGGGTTCTTTTTTTTTTTTTTGCCCTTTTGTGCTCTGAGGGCCTGGAAACAATTTAGTCTCAGCTCCAGTATGACACACATCCATGAGCATGGCTGTTATCCATCAGGCGAGAAACAACAAGTGTTGGCGAGGATGTGGAGAGAAGGGGAAACGGGAGCTATTGGTGGGAATGCAGATTGGTGCAGTTGTTACGGAAAGCAGTGTAAGTATTCCTCAAAAGATTAAAAATATAAGCTTTATGGGATCCAGTTATTCCACTTCTGGGTATTTATCTGAAAAATACAAAAACATTAATTCAAAAAAAATACATGCATCCCCATGTTCATCATATCTTTATTCACTATAACCAAAATATGGAAAGAAACTGAATGTCCACTGGTGACTGGATAAAGAAGATATGGTGTATATGCAGATGGAATACTACTCAGCTATAAGAAATAATGAAATTCTGCCATTTGCAACATAGATGAATCTAGAGAATATTTTCCTTAGTGAAGGAAGCCAGGTAAAGAAACAAAAACACTGTTTTTTTTAGGATTTATTTATTTATGCACACAAGCTAGGGTGTAGGACAGATGTGTCGCGGGGGGTGGGGGGGTTGGTGATGAGAGGATTCACCAGAGACAGAGTGGGAAGCAGAACAGGCAAATCGATTGAAATACACTGCTGAGGGGAGCAACGAGCGAGGCAGGAGAGGTCTGCTGTGCCATGTGGTAAGCTCCCTGGCCAGGTACCGAACTTGTGCTGCAGTGGCTCTGGATAGCTTCATAGTGATGTGACTTTTTTTTTTTTAAAGATTTATTTATTTATACATACAAGCTGGGGTACAGGCCAGAGGCGTGGGGCGGCGAGAGGGTTCACCAGAGACAGAGCGGGGAGCAGAACAGGCAGATCAGAAATACACTGCTGAGGGGAGCAGCGGGCGAGGCAGGAGAGGTCTGCTGCACCATGTGGGATTCTCCCCAGCTGGGCGTCGAACTCGCATCGCACGCTGCTGACAGCTCCACAGCGCAGCGCTCAACCGCTGCGCCACCAGGGAGGCCCATAGTGATGTGACTTAACCCATTGTGCCACCAGGGAGGCCCAAGAAACAAAAACACTGTATTATTTCACTCATGTGTGAAGATAAAGAAACAAAACAAATGAATAAACAAAACAAAAAGCAAACCCTTAAAAGAGTATGAGAACAAAACAGTTTTTTTCCAGAGACACCGGGAAAGAGAGGTGGGTGATTTGAGTAAAAGGGGTCATTGTATGGCATAGACTGGAAACTAGATTGCTAGTGGGGAATATAGTGGAATATATACAAATGTTGACTTATAATGCTGTCTACCTGGAACCTATACAGTGATATAAAGCAATATTACATCAACAAAATAATATCTGATGGATACTTGCTGCAACAGGGACTTTGTTGCCACTTGTGGCGGGAATATGATGAGGGAAACAACAGTCCAGGAGCAGGTTTGCAAGAAAAGACTCTGATACTTGAGCAGAAATTCTTGTGCCATTTACTGAAAGCACACAGGCTAGTAAAAGCTGATCATGTGACAATGGTATGAGCAACAAGGTGTGGAAGGTGGGATTGGAATGGGGGACAAAGTTTTACAAGGAACAAAGAAGGGGACATCGTGACCATACATCAAGAGACATTTGCATCAGCAAACTATGATGCTATCGCGGCAGAGTTATCCGAGACCGCCATGGAGACAGTCACGTAATCAGGTCAACAGGGGCCTAGGCCTCTCCAGGCCTGCCTCGTGATACAGGCTATACTTCCTAGGCAGTCAAGGAATGCTCTGCTGTGGTGTGCAGATAGCAAATAGGTCCCAGTTGCCCATGAGCGCTCAGCTTATAGGAACTGATACTCTCTCCACCCCCGTCCATTCCTAATCTGTCATTAGCAGTGACTCATTATGAGTGGCTCTTTTGTTGTGGGTTTCTTTTCAATTAAATATTCCAGTCTAATTTCATGCTGTTATAACAGAGTATCATAGACAGAATGGTTAAACAACAGATACTTATCTCTCACATTTCTGGTGTGGGAGAATCTCAAGTCGGATTGGTCATCATAATTAATAATATTGTGCTGTGTACTTAAATTTGCTGAGAGTAGATCTTAAGTGTCTGCATCAAACAACAACAAAAAACCCAGTTATGTGAAATGATGGCTGTCCATTGATTTGATGGTGGTAAGCATTTCACAATGCATCATCGTATTACAATTTTGTCAATAATAGCTCAGTAAAACTGGGGGAAACAATCTTAATTTTGACCCAGAGGGTGAACAACCTTCACCCTCTGATATCTAATCCTGGGCTTTAAGTCACATCCACTGTCCACCTGCTCCAGCCAGCACCCCCTCACCTTCTTTCCCAGAAACATATGAACTCGTTTCAGCCCAAGCTTGATACTTGTTGGCTCTGTTTAGAATTTTATCCCCCACAAATTCACAACTGGCTCCAAATACTCTGCAGATTCTCAGTTGAAATTACATTCGTCTAAGAAAATCTCCATGAGCCCTTGATCAGAAATAATCTTCACCCCACTTCTCTATCTGCTGATCTTCGTGATCCTGCACTTGCTGCCACTTGATTTCTTTGCCAATTGTCTGCTTCTCCCTCCACCCCATAGATGCAGTGGAGTATGATCACAACTGGGCAGCGTTCTGCCCCATCTCTGTAGCAGTGACCTCACTTCTAGAACTGCTCCCGCCATCCATTGGGTCCTGGTATTTTCATAAATGAGCGCTCACAGCCCCTTGATTATCCTCGAGTTGGAGCCAGAATGCCTGGAACTTACGTTGCAAAACTTGAGTGTTGGAACCAGACAGACCTGAGCTGATGAGAGACCAATCTCACATATTCACTAGTAAAATCACCTACCTCTGAGAGTTTTGTGACAATGAGGATTTGCATACAGAATAAATCACAACCCCTAGCACAGAGAAAAGGCTGAGTAAATAATCTGGTCTTTAAATATATGACACACGCTGGCATAGCTGATGAAATAGCTTCACCACCCACGGATGCTGACTACGTTCTCTCAAGGAACTTCCACATCCAGGTCCCCATTCCTGTCACTCGCTCCTGTGTCCAACCTCATACAAGTGTGTATGTTTCTTGAGATTCAAACTACAAGTGTGTCATTTTTATGCCAGGACCCCACACTCTACAGGTGAGGAGGCAGACGCTCAGGGTGTGGAGCCTCCTCCACATGAGCGATACATCTAGAGATTTCTGCAGGCCGCTGCAGAGTCAGAGACAGTCCTCCATCCTCTCTGTCCCCAGACGCCGGTCTTGGGACGGCCTCAGGCTCAGGGCTGTGTCTCAGCTTTCCTGAGGAGTCGGTGCTCTAGCTGCTGAGTCCCCCAGCAGCCCCAAATGTCTGTCTGTCCAGAGAGTTTGAGCTGCTCCCACCATCACTGACCAGACTCCTTCCAGGTCATTCATTAAGCAGCTATCGCAAGAGAAACAATTGAGCTACTTCTATGCAACATCTCGTGAGGGACACTTTGTGGTCACTTCTGGATGTATGGATTCCAGCGCCTGGAACACAATAGGTCCTCCATAAGAGGATTGTTTTTTGTTTGAGTCCACCCTCCCCTTTTGAAGGCTCTCTTAATTTCTGTTGCCGAGAAGACACACATTTAGCACCTAGAGTTAGAGCATATTCCGGACTTGCAGCTCTGGGGATCACGTAGCTGGCTGCCCAGTGCTGGGCTTTGGGGAGTGCTCCCAAGGGTTTGCTGGTGTGCTCGTGATTTTGCACTTTCATTACTAAGTTCTGCACACACGTCCATACACACACTCATACACAACCAAGAGGGAAGTTTAGGTTTTTCTGCTTTTACTGTTACGATGTTAAGATAAATTTTTACTTTTCAATAGCTTGGAATGACTATGGCAGTCTTTATGAAACCTTGTAGTAAATTATCATGATACTTAGAAATATGTCAGAAAACAATGGATTCTCAGGGAAAACATGGCATTGCATTTTATGCATTTGTTTATTTTAGCATTGTATTTTATAAGCATAATTTACTTTGAAAATTTGAGATGAAAAGTCTTTGGTAAGTAAGTAAGGAGTGCCACAGTGTGGTTATAGCAGCTAATTTCATGCAAACTTTGGCCAAATATTTGTTTAAGCTAAGATAGGATTACTTTGTTGCTACCGAAGCTACTTCTATATATGACAGTTTTTGTAAACTGTTTTTGTATTATTTTAATTTTCTCTGATTCCTTATGGAATTTTTTTGAATCTGTCATTTGCTGAAGTTAAAATTTCCCTAAGACAGCCAATTAATATCATTATTAATAATAGTCACACTACTGGCAAATGCTGAAGCAGTTATTAAAATCCAATTTTATCTGATTTCAAGCCCCAAACTTTTAATAATATCTAAGTTAATGATTTTAAACTAAAGAGTTTTTCACAGTCACAAAAATATATAAGAAACTCGGAGAACTGAAAACACTGTAATTGGGCCCTTTCCAGGACCTGAATTTCTGCAGGTTTAGCCAGCATGGGCGAAGTGTAGAGATCTCCCAGAAGACCTTTGATTTGACCACTTTGGACCAAATCATGTTTTAGTGCAACATTGCAGACACCGCTGCCCTGCAACATCTCTAGCTCCTGTGCTCAGAAGTTCACAACAAGGTGGAAACTGGTAAATAAACCAGCCACTGGACAAGGGGCAGTGCTGAGTCCTGCACAGGGAGTGCGGACCTGCAGCGGAAGTGAGAAGAGTCAGTGGGATGAAGGGGAGGGTGCAGGCCTGGCAGAACAAGCCACTCCTGGATTTTGGAGAAATTCCGGGCTGACGGTAAAACATATAGGCATGGTCAAGAATGTGCTATAATAGAAGCTGGCAGCTGATTCTCTCTAGAGTGGTGGACAGATCATTCAGGTCTACGTTTTCATGACCTCTTTCCCATAACTGCATTATATTCCTGTGTATGTTTAAGTTGTTTTGCAGCAGAAAACAGAGGGAATATAAGTTGAACCCATTATGGAAAGCTATGTCGATTTACTTTAAAAAATGTAAAGTGGGAATACCCGACAACCCAGTAATCCCACTCTTGGGCTATCCACAGAATAAGAAACCATCAGCACAAAATGTTCCACAGTGTCAGAGCAGCATTATTTACTACAGGAGACACAGAGGCAGCCTAAATGTTGATGGATGGATAATCAGATCAAAAAGATGTGGTACATCCTCACCGTGGAGTATTAAAAATCCAGAAGGAAGGTGAAAAGCAGCCAATTTCAACAAAAGTGGAGAGAATTTTGTGCAGCAAAGTAAGTCAGAATGATTTGCAAAAACAAATACTGGATGTTTACATAGCAACATCTCAATAAGGGAAAACAGTTTCAAAACCACAGAATTCCACTGACTTCTCTCAGTGATTTATTTTCCTGGTGTATAAAAATAAAATTTCAACTTATATTAACTTATTTTTTTGTACAGGACATATATCCACAAGGTTGAAAATTGAAAGAACATAATAAAGTATACAGGGAAGAATTTCCTTCTCACCCTGTCCTGAAAAAAAAAAAAAAGAGAATAGTTGACCCACTTATTTAAAAATGAGTTGCATTATTGTAATCCAATTACGTAAGATCACATGTGTGATCCTAAGTGCAGGCATGTCCTGAAGCTGGTTTACTGGAGAAATAGAACATCATCCATATTAAATGACCAACTGAAGAAGTGTAGTAGAACAATTTTTGGAAGAATGCTTCCATCCAGTGGCCAAATTGGGAAATGCACTTACATGTGACTTCATCGTGTTTCTTGTGAAAATGCCTGAGTTAATGAATCTCATACAATGAGTATTTTCCTATTCACTGATAGTTAACAATTTTGTATTTAAGTTT
>PVIJ01009481.1:0-66613 GCA_004024925.1 Scalopus aquaticus
GGCGGGGGGGGAAGAGGAGGACTATAGGTGCTTTGGTGGTGGGAGTAATATGGTGACTACACCACAGGGGGAAATCCTGTACTATGAGAACACTAACAAGGATGTAACAAAATGACACTTTAAAGAAATTCTTGACCTGAGCAGTTAGGAGGTCAGAGCTGCTATTTACTGTGACAGGGAAACTACAAGAACAATTTCGGTGAGAAGAGGATATATTGTGTTGGAGAAGCTATTAAGGTAAGGAAATATACAGAGCCATTTTGACATATGCTTTTTCTTATAGCTTCCCAGTCTTTATGGTCTGTCTACCTACTACTGCCATGAGCAAAACCTGTGCCCTAATTTGAGATCTGAATTTGCTACAGAAAGAAAAAGCGATGCTTAAAACTTGAAATGAAAATGAAAATAAATGACTCATATAAAAATGCTTAAAATCTTTTAGCACACTTGGCCCCATTAGTATCCACATGGAAAATGGGCAGCTTTTTACTCAGACATTCTCCTTTGCACACAGTTCACTGGACATCATCTCTTTCAGGAGTCCTCAGTTGTAACAGAAGCTCTTAGCCCCCTGGAGATGCTTCAGATTTTTTGGCAGGGGGGGTGAATGGTTGCCACAAAGGTGACTGATGCTTCATTTATGATATTTTGCAAAGCTTGAGGCACTCTGCATAGTATAAAACTGGGTTTTATTCATAAAATGCTTGACTACATTAGATACTTGTGTAGGTAAACACATGTTTTTAAATAACTGGACATAGACTGAAACTTTATCATACATATAAACACAAAATCATGTTTTCATGGTCTTAATGATAAAAAATTTTAGTTACATAACTACTTAGTAAATTGAGGACAGAATGATTGTATTTAGGACCTAACTCTATTTTACATATAAACCTAAAATGTGTTTGCATGTATTTAAAGTATATTGAATATTTTAGCAATGTAAGTACAAATATGAATATATAAAAATGCATACACATACATATATACTTTTTGCCCTCATTTAAAAATGTCAGAAATAAAAGATAGTCATTGATAATGTTTAAGTTTAACTTAAGTCCAAATTTATGCATTATAATAGGCACAAAAATCTGACTGTTTGTCTTTTAGTATCATGGTACTAAAGCATCTGTATGTTGGAAAATAGAATTTTTAATAATATTTTCACTTATTTCTAGTTTACATTAAAATTAGGACAATTCATTGATTTTTTTTAATGACATGTTCTATGTAGCCACATACATTTAAACATTCAGGAGAGTTAAAAAATGTATTAAAATTATTTGTCATAAAAATTGGGCATCAGCTGCAGTTTAGTTTATAACCTAAAAAAGTATTTGTCATCAAATAATCAGACTCTTTTAACAACTAAGGTCTAGACATTGGTACGCCAAGAAAGACAAAAGCAGTCATAACCACTGCTCCAAATTTGGCAATTTCAAGCAATGTGGTAAGATAAAAATGGGTAATCAGTGGTCAAGGGTAAGCAATTTCATTTTCTGAATGGGAACTATTTGTACTTTTAAATGGTATATAAAGAACTAGAAAACTTCAGGATTAATCTATAAGATATGACATTAATACTCCAAGTTCTTTCTTCAACAGCCACAGGCTACATAGCTACTACTCAAATATAAGAGCTCAAAGACATGGCCTTTGTGTTAATTTATGTGAACAGGGGCAAATTAATCATCTTTGAGTCAACATACTAGCCTCAAGCATTCTATTATAGGATTGAAGAGAATAAATTATTTGAAGGGAAATATCAAGCCAAGTAAATTCCTTTAATTCCAAATTCACAATAAATTATGATTGAACATATAACTCACTTTTCTTTGCCGGCTTTTTGGTCCAGTCATTTAACCTCTCTGAAACTGTTTCTATCTCTTGAACTGGCAGTAATTACCCCCCACCTTTGTAACTTTCCTGTGATGTAAATGAGATAACAAACTTACATATTATCATTTTATCATTACTGTGAAGGACATCAAAAATTTTATCAAAAAACATTCAACAATTTTTTTCTAGATGGCATATTGGAACTCAGTATCACATCTAAGGATGTGATAAGACAAAAATATACTTTGTCTACCACAAAATTTTAAACACAATGGATTACATAATTAAAAGCATTCAAATGAAGGTATATGATAATTGTTTTTCACCTGGAGGTATAGTGGAATTATTCTTTTTTACAAATTCCTATAATCTTCCTTATTTATAAATTTTAAAGAATTATTTATGAAAATAAGAGTATAAAGCAAATATTAATTCATTGAGTAATATCTCTTCGGGAATTTCTATTACAGGAATAGAAATGTTTCATGCAAAAAATAAAATCTTAGGGTCCAAATCTTAGGGTTCTGTTATAACTGAGGACTCCTGAAAGGGATGATGTCCAGTGAACTGTGTGCAAAGGAGAATGTCTGAGTAAAAAGCTGCCCATTTTCCATGTGGATACTAATGGGGCCAAGTGTGCTAAAAGATTTTAAGCATTTCTACATGAGTCATTTATTTTCATTTTCATTTCAAATTTTAATAAGTAGTACTTACATTAGAAAATATAAAGTTTTAGAGACTTATGCTTAAAAAACCTGAAATTACTTGCATTTAAAACTAGTCATAAAATATTACCTAAACTGACATAAATTTTATGGAACTTGAATCTCATAGAAAGTAGATTCCCTGCTATATGCAAGATAAACTAATGCCATGTTCCTTTCCTTCAGTTATTTAAGATAATTCCTCTTAAACCCTAACTGTTAGCTATTACATGGAAAGGAAATCAGCATATATACTTTTCCTTCACTGCTAATTTACATTTGTTAAAATTGTGGGAAGTTGTTAGAACATTAAGTAAATTCCTTACGGTGGATGCTTTTTCTCTCTATACACCACACGCCATTTAATGTTAGGTTGAAGAAGTACAGTAAAAAAATATATGTTTTTTTCTTACTTCAATTCATTCATTATTTCCCAGCATATAATGTTGCAGTACTGCTCACTCAAACTAGAGTCTTAGAGTCAGGCTAACTGGTAATTGTTTTATGGGTTTCCAAAGAAATAGAATGTATACTTATAAATAAACAAAGTGTTTAGAGTAACTTAATGACACTAGGAAATTTGTATTGGCTTTATTTGGCTTGAATTGAACACAGCTATGAATAAACTGAAAAGGCAACAGAAAGGGGAAAGACCTCATTTTCTCATTGTTCTTCAGTGGGATGAAAAAATAAAAAGTGTACTGACGCAGGATCTGAAGCCACCCTAAAGGCAAGTGAATACTTACAAATTTGCCTTCTACAGGGAAAAAGACAAACTTTAGCTCAAATATCTTTAGATGTTTGGTCATTTAAAAATTCCTTGCAACTGTTAAGATGTATGTTAATGTAATATATTCATTTAGGCACTATTTTTACTTTACATATACATTAATATGTGATTCAGCATATTGAATCTGTGTACTATATTTATGCTTACTAATAGATTTCAGAATATACTTTTACCATTTCAAGTTGGAGTCACAGTTATTAATTTTTTAAATTTTTCTGATAATTCAAATTTCATTTATGTGATGCTAAGTTGTCAGGAGGGAGTTGCAGAATTTAGATATGATTTGTGAAAGTAAATTTGGCAAAAAGACATCTATAGATACACACATAATTTCCCAAAATGAGCTAAAAAAAAATCAAAGTTTAATAGATCCCTATTCTGAAAATATCAAATCCAGAGTTTTCTGGCTAGAATTACAGTTGACTTCTCTGTAGGAGTCTCTTCATTGGCTCTTTGGCTGCCTTTCAATATCTCAGCTCAAATTCCTGCTAACTTTTGATTACTTGCACCACTATCAAAAGCAAAAAGTGAAAATGGGATTCATATAATCCTTGAGTCCTGATTTTAGCATTAGCTTCTACTTTACTAGCTTTAAAAGGCAAATGATCAGTTTAATGTAATCCTAAAGTGATAAGCAATAGCAGAAGGAACAAATAGAAAAGGACTCCAGGGATTTAGAATCTACCTAATCAAAAAATGATTATAGTACATGTGGCAATCTAGAAATAGTACTTTAATATCATTTTCATACTAGCTTTATCTTCTGCACACATCTCCATTTTTAAATGCAAAATTAGGGTTCCTTAAACACTGAAACACAATGCAATAATATATATCATTTATATACAATATCTTCAGATTAGCTATATAGTATAATTACTATTCTAAAATGAAATGGCAAATACTTTTTCTCTACAATCCCATTAGTAGTTATTGTTCACTAATACCCAGATCACTTTTTTCCCATCTGAAGATGATCTCACCTTGCACTTTGGACACTTTTGGGCATTCCTCTGCCCATGTTCAATTTCACTGGCCCAGTGACGCAATAATTTGTCTCCTTTCTTGTACTCTTTGCAGTTGACACCTTCATGCCAAGGGGAGTGGCACTTAAAACACCAGACGAATTGGCAAGTGGGGCACTGGATCTGCGTGAGGAAAATAATATTAAGTACTAGTGGATATAATGAAAGTGTCTAAAAGGGTAAGAATGATGATGGGGAAATTAGCTAAAAGGTTACAATTTGTCCAGATTCAAATATCTCCACCTATACCAGACCTAAACTACAAGATATGATGATTCTGTTATTAAAGAAGGAAATCATTGTTTGGCAAGGATGATTTAGCATTTTGCAGACTATACTGAAATCAAACACTTTGAACATTATGGAAATTAATTTAGCCTTAGGAAAATCTCCTTGAGGAAAATGAAGCAGAGTAAAACTTGTAATCTTACAATACCTCAAATTCATATAATCAGGCTGCTGCCTTCAAATTCACTTCTCCCTTGAATCAATTTCCCAGGCATTTCCATTGCTCTTCTTATCATTGACTTCATTTAATTTGATAACATCAAAGCCCCACAGATGCTTCATCAAATGAAAAACACACTGGCAACTAAACTATTCTGCCAGCATTTGCTCAAAAACTCTATCTGAAAATAATGGATAACCTCTGGTTTGCTATTAATCTAAGAAAGGCTAACTATAAAAATAATATTAAGGATTCTATTACTAGAAATAGATCTGTATAGCAGTTCTGTAACCTGTACATCGGAAACCATTAAAAGAGTCTTTGTATTTTCATTGGTGAAGTTATATGGAAGTGTGTGTGTGTGTGTGTGTGTGTGTGTGTGTGTGTGTGTGTGTGTGTGTTCACTGAAAATATCTGCCTTTTATTTAACAAGGAAGACATTGTATCTGACTGCCTTCATTTTGAATGGCGACAGTGGAGTATATTCTCACACGGGATTTCTGGTTCTCACTCTAAAAACATGGCATAAATTTCCCAGTCCTGTTTTACTAAAATGAATTAATTCAATGTCTCACTACGAACAACACCTATACTGATTAATCTGCATATTGCTCCTGTAGCATGAATGAATTTACATTGTGAAGATTAAAATTTCTTTTCATAAACTGTACATAACATCACTACTTAGTTTTCTGGACACTTTGATGATGGTTTGAGTAGATAATTGAGTGCCAATTATAATCAGAGCTCTTATATTTATAACTCAAAACACTGCAGTTTTTGTAGTCAGTGTTCTTCCTATGCAAATAAAAAGCAACAAAAAAACTTTTGCATTTACCTTACATCAAAACAAAATGTTATTTTGTCATAATATTTTAAGCATGTTTATTTAATGATTGATATCACTGGTCAACATTGAGATCCTTACTGATGTAAAAAAGCCCTAATCTGTAGTATCTTGGTGTGCTGAACATGAATATAACCCTGAAATTTTTTTATTAGCTCTCATTTTGAAGATATTTCATATAATTCATTTTACATGTTTCACTGTGTAAATTTATCCAGCAGGACTGCAACAACATCCTAAATCAGCCTAGAATGATGTAATATTGCATCGCATTGCATAATACCATCATGCACAGATCATCCAGAGTTGATTGCATCATTTTCTGATGCAATGCAAAACTCCTGCCAGGCGGCAGCTGAAGTAAGCTGACGTCAGCAGTGCGTTCTATAAAGCCCTGTCGGAAAGGTTGAGCATTGAAAATATTTCAGACTTTGTGCGAGACAGTTTAAGCTACTGCTCCATAGAACTGTTCTTATTTTACCCATTTAGCCACAATACAGAACAGTAATGCCTCTAAAGTGCGTTAATAGCATGGACAAGTTCTGCTCTATTTGTGAGGAAGTGACATTTGCCAACTAGAAGAAAAGTATCACTTCTCAAGTGAAAAAGACCTATCATCTTTACTTTGGATGCAAGGTTGGTGACCAAGACAAGCCTTGGGCCCCGCATACATGCTGTGCTACAGGTACAACACAGCTTTCACAGTGGTTCAATGGCAAAAGACCATCAATGCGTTTGCAGTCCCCATGGTATGGAGAGAGCCAAGCAACCACATCAAAGACTCTTAGTTCTGCTTGGTTCCTCCTCTTTCTGGTGGAATAATGAAGCAAAAGAAGTCAAGAACAGTCTACCCAAACATTCCGTGTGCATTGAGACCAGTTCCACATGGTGAGGGGCTTCCTATTCCAGAACCTCCAGCAGAATATTCTCTTGATTCATCTCATGAGGACAAGGGTGAGCTGACCTGTTCTTCTCCTGTTCCATCAGCATGCAGTGATCCAGATTTTCACTGTGGTGTAACATCAACCCCACACAGACTAAAACAGGAAGAACTAAATGCCCTGGCTCGTGACTTGGACTTATCCAAGAACAAGGCAGAATTGCTAGGATGAAGACTCCAACAATGGACTCTTCTAGAAGAAAATATCACAATTACTTTCTATTGAAAGCGCTACCCGTAGTTGGAGCCTTTCTGCAGAAAGGAAAGTACTCTGGTATTCTGTTCCGATATTGAGGGACTCATTAATGCCTTAGAAATCACTCATGATGCACAAGAAGGAAGACTATTTCTAGACTCTTCAAAATTGAGTTTTAAGGCTGTGCTTTTGCACAATGGAAACTGTCTTCCATCTATTCCAGTAGTGCATGCTGTCCACATGAAAGAGACATATGATAACTTAAAGCAGCTACTGAATTCCATTGAGTATAACAAGGACAGCTGGCACGTCTGTGGTGATTTGAAGTGAGTTGCCCTTTTAATGGCACTGCAGCAGGGATATACAAAATACATGTGGTTCTTATGTGAGTGGGATAGCCGAGCAAGTGAATTGCACTACTTGCGGAAGGAATGGACTTGCAGACAAAATGTAGCAGTTGGAGAGAAGAATATCCAGCACCCAGCTCTGGTCGAGGCTCACAAAATCCTGCTACCACCCCTCCACATCAAACTAGGTTTGATGAAGAATTTCGTGAAAGCCATGGACCGGACCTCGCCAGCTTTCCGATACCTGCATGAAAAATTTCGACTCAGTGAAGCAAAGATTAAAGAGGGAGTTTTCATGGGTCCTCAGATTTGAGAGCTCTTCAAAGATGACCGATTCAACAACTTGCTGCAGGGTGATGAGAAACAAGCAGGGAATGCTTTTCGCCTAGTGTCTACAAACTTTCTTGGGAATGTTAGGGCAGAAAACTACAAGGAACTAGTAGAAGACATGTTGATGCAGCATCAGAAACTTGGCTGCAATGTGTCTCTAAAGATCCACTTCCTTCATTCCCATCAGGATTTCTTCCCTGAAAACTGTGGTAAGGTTAGTGTTGAACATGGCAAACGTTTTCATCAAGATATCACATCAATGGAACAAAGACACCAGGGAAAATGGTCCCCTACAATGCTGGCTGACTACTGTTGGACACTCCCCAGAGATGCTCCTGAACAGCTGTAAAAGAGACAAGCAAAGAAATCTAAGAAGTAGTCTATGATTTGATCTTTTACAGGTATTAAGCATAGGCCTATTACTATTGACATGCATTTCAAGATGTAAACATCCATTTATTGCAGATTACAAAAAAAAAATAGAACCAAAATTAGAATTTGACTGTCATATTCGTGTTGAGCACATACAAATTGACAGGAAATGACTAATTTTATTTCAGTAACATGACTTTTATAAAAATTTGTTGACCAGTGTATTCTGTTACATGGTAACATGTATTATTTATTTTTGTGAAAAAAAAAATGCTGAAAAGTAGGTATGAACATCACAGGTTTAGAGATGAGGAAACAAAGGCTCTCATAGATAACTTGCCCAAAATACGTAACAAGTATGTTTTAAGAAGAAATTTAAGCATTCTTTTTACCATGCCAATATACTTCTACAACTAAAACAGCATTCTTTGGAGACTAAGACTTAAAATACTGAAGTCAAAGTTCTTGGGTTTGAACTATTCAGTGAGTTGGAATTCTGTAAGACACTTACATAAAGTAAATTTTGAAAATCCTTCTCAAGATTTTACTCACATAATTAAGAGATTCCTTGGCTCTAAAAGTGGGCTATTATTATTTAGTCATAAAAAATATCTGCTTTTACAGACCATTAAAAATAAAGTAACTAATTTTGAAAATAACAATGTTTTGAAGTGGGTGAGTGCCAGATAGATACTGAAACAGTATAAAATGATCATTCCTTTATGATACTGAACAATAAGTGTAAATACCACATGAACACAATTTTTGAATATAATAAAAGAAACGGAGAAATGTCAAAAAGACTTGATTTTCCTCATGCATCTGCCACTATATCAGAGGGCTTGAATACTTAATTCACTTCCCTTCTATTAAACATTATTTATAATTCTAAAGCCTCCAGTATTTCCAAAACAAACAAACAAAAATCCTCAGGCTTTTAATCAGTCGGTCTCAGATTATATTTATTAAATGAATAGAGGAATGAATGTACTGATGCTCTGAAACAGGCACTCTCTGGATGTCAGATTTAACAGTTCAAGGATCTATGTACCACATCTATGTTTCTCTAATGAAGATAATCAGAAATGTGGTTCTGGAAAGTACCAGAGTGATAAAGAATCTGACACTAATGTTCATACCAGGGACTCTGGCTTTCAACTTCTCATAATAAATAATAAAATCCCACTGCAGATCCTACTGCCAGTCCTCACCAACAACACAGACCTGGTAACACACTGTGAAAGGCGTTTTGTGGCAAGCTCTCCAGTAAAGAGGAATAATTTAAATTCAGACAGTACTGCTTACTGTCCCTCAAGGAACACATTAAAATACATGTTTTTATTTGGCTTAAAATAATAAAAGGACTAACAACCAAACCCAACAATTTGGCATTCAGAGACTACTCCTGAATTGTCTAAATACTGACTTTTTGGTCTGAAGATGCCTTCTTCATTCATAACTTGACCACATTGAAAACTGACCTTATATTAAACACATACACATCAACAAAACATCTTCCTCCACTCCTTTATTTATTCTTAATCCTGCACATAAAGTGCCATTTCACAACCTCCCACATGGAGTGCCTGCCATCTGAGTAATTACATTCACACAAGTCACCGTGCTTCAGCAACGTTACTCAAAGTGAAGTGGAGCAGCAACATCAGTCTCACGTAAGAGCTCAGCTTGCTGGGAAGAAAGCATTCATGTCATCCCCCAGACCTACAGAATCAGAGTCTGAGTTTTCACGGGGGTCCCTGTTGATTCATCTGCATACTGAAGTTTGAGAAGTGCTGCTCAAGCCCATGTGACTCCTGACCACAATTGATTAGATCCAGAATGAATACCAAAGCCAAGGCAGTATCCAATGGCTGGCAAGCAGCCTACGAGGTGCCTGGCAAAAACTGCGCAATGGGGTGCTCATTGCTAAATAAAGATTAGCTGAAAGATATTTCTTCTCTAAGGTGAAACGCGGATACACATACACTCTACCTTTGCTGTGGAGACAAAGACAGAAATGATGAGTGGCCATACTGCAGTTCACTGGAGATGAGAACAATGGCATTCACTTCTAACAAGACAACAGAGGGACTCTTGTGCTGCCAGAGTTAATGTCTGATTCTCCATGAGACTTGTCTGGGTGGCTGCTCGGACAGCTTTCCTGACCTTCCTATTTACTTGGAGAGGCAGCTCCTCAACTGAGGCAGCTTGAGATCGCATATCTGGCTTCCTCTAATTGGGAAAAGTCCAACAAACACAATCCATTGAAATCTTATCCAGATCAAACGCTACTTGGTTCAAGATGTCTCCCCTATTCCTCCCAGGCATATTCAGCATCTTTCTATAGAATTTGCATTTAACATGTACTTTTCTAATTTCCCTACAAGTTCACTGAGGGCAAAGGCTGTGTCTTAGCCATCCTGTATTTCCTGAGTCAAGTAACAGAACTTCTGGCACATGGTAGGCACCTAGTCAGTTCTTTGTAAAACGAATTATTTTGCACACAGCAAATATTACCTATTGGCTAACATTAAGTGAATTCAAAGAAAAACCAACAGATTTGATTTACGATCACAGTGACTGTGATTGTATCAGTGCCTCTGAGATTACCAGATGATGTTTACTAAATATTTTATTCACATAACATTTCACTGAGCATCATGATTAATATGCAAATTATTCTATAACACCAAGACTGAAAGTGTTTCATGAACAAAATTATTGGAGTTAGTAATCTTTATCAATAGACCCATAATCTACCAAAGATAAAATAATTTTATGTTACAATGTGGCTTTTGAATTCCCATTGACTTTTCAGAAATCTGGGCTACAAGGAGAAGTAAAACCAACCTACTTACTTGCCCCACGCAAGTGATATGTTCTCTTGACAGTTCATCATGTCAAATAAAAATATAACCCACAAGGGCCTCCCTGGTGGCGCAGCGGTTAAGCGCTGCGCTGTGGAGCTGTCAGCCGCGGCGACGTGAGTTCGACGCCCGGCCCGGGAGAATCCCACATGGTGTGGCAGACCTCTCCTGCCTCGCTCGCTGCTCCCCTCAGCAGTGTATTTCTGATCTGCCTGTTCTGCTACCCACTCTGTCTCTGGTGAACCCTCTAGCCGCCCCACGCATCTGGCCTGTGCCCCAACTAGTATGTATAAAAAATAAATAAATCTTTAAATATATATATATATATATATATATATATATATATATATATATATCCCACAAAATAAAAACAATTCAAAACCAAAGGGCACCCAGATATGTCTTTCCTTGCCTACATTCTATATTCTCCTATAATCAAAGTACTTTAAATAAATAAAAAAATCATTATTTATTAAACTCAAAATACTAGGCAACACCCACACTTAAATGGGGCATTGCAGATAGAAGAGCTTATTCAGTTTTCCAGAAAGAATTTGCTTTAAATACTCAATAAAGAAACACCCATTAAAAAAAAAGAAAATTTCAGATGAAAACAAAAAACTTGTTAGATGTAGACATGGACTAGACGCTTTATATTCTTCCAAAAATAACTGGCCAAATGACAAAGGATTAATAAAGAGACTGAAACCTTATTAATAATCGAAAGCATAATCAAAATGAGATAGATTCTTTTAAGGACTACTTCAGGGATCTCTTTTTGGTTTAGTTCTGCTGGCCTTCAGGTAGCCTTTCAGTGGCTATTTTATGTAGACTCTGTCATCTGCTAAGTACAAGATACTTAACAATGCATTCTTAGAATGTTCACCAGCAAAAGAAGATCACAGAGCTCAAAAGACAAAAGCGATAGGTTTGTTTAAGTGTTGATAATTCACTATTGTTAAGATTTACAATTCAGCTTCCCAGGAAGCAAATGCATAGTAGAAATAAATCCTGGTACTTGTTAAAAAAAAAAAAAAGAAAAGAAAGAAACATCCATCGATTCATCTTCATTACGCAAATATTTAATGAGAACTTGCAAGTAGTAAGCACTGAGTATACTGATTTTAGGCACAAGATAGAGAATGAGAACACTTGTCCTCTAGGACTTTCCTAAAGGTAGACACATATAAACCCAGAGAGTTATGAAGTCAGGCCATAACTGCTAGAATAGAAGCTTGGACAACCAAGCATTGGGAAAGGTACTTCAAGGAAGGCTGCAAAAAAGAGGGTTCAGACAGAATGTAGCCTTGAAAGATGAGTGGAATGTCACTGGGATAAATGATGGGGCAACATTTGAGGTAGAGGGCCGCACCTGGACCACCAGAAAGAGGCTTTCGTGGACATGGTGCACTGGGAAACAGCAGGTATTCTACTGCAGCTGGATTAGCAATGGCACTTCAGCTGGCTCATTTTGAGTTTTGCTGGACTGTCCAATAAAAGGGTCCAATTAACCATGCATTAATGTTCCTACACTCCTAATGTGCCTCTCAAAATACACTGTGATCCAGAAACGTTTTAGAGAAAACATGTAAAATTCATAGCTGCCAGCCTAGCATGTGGGTTAAAGAAATGAATCAATATATAAGTAGAGAGATTTGGTAGTTATAAACAGTTTTCTAAAAACTTAAGATAGTTTTCATGAAGAGGAAATGATTGTAAAGAAGTATAGAGAATAACTGAGTGAAGAAAAGAGATCTTTCATGTATCAAAAGCTTCAATTATGGTTGAGATGATTACTCTCTGCTCCTTCATAAGGTCAAATTCTAAAGCAAGAGTGGCAGTGGAGGGCCTCCCTGGTGGCGCAGCGGTTAAGCGCTGCGCTGTGGAGCTGTTGGCAGCGGCGGCGCGAGTTCGATGCCCGGCCAGGGAGAGTCCCACATGGCGCGGCGGATCTCTCCTGCCTCGCCCGCTGCTCCCCTCAGCAGTGTATTTCTGATCTGCCTGTTCTGCTCCCCGCTCTGTCTCTGGTGAACCCTCTCGCCGCCCCATGCCTCTGGCCTGTACCCCAACGTGTATGTATAAATAAATCTAAAAAAAAAAAAATTAAAAAAAAAAAAGAGTGGCAGTGGAGGGAGAGTTGAGAGTGGAGGGAGTTCTATATGGGAAAATATGACCTGAGGTCTTGCC
Source organism: Scalopus aquaticus (assembly GCA_004024925.1). NCBI lineage: Eukaryota > Metazoa > Chordata > Mammalia > Eulipotyphla > Talpidae > Scalopus > Scalopus aquaticus. Next base: position 12,899 of record PVIJ01009481.1, read on the forward strand.
CTGATTCCTATTCCCTAAGATTGCATCTCTGAATATAACAAAATTATTTCAAAAGAAAGGAAATTATTTTATAAGTAGTGAGTTCCTTGACAAGTGAAGTGTTCAATCAGAGTGCAAATGGCCATTTGGTAGACAGGAGTTATAACATGCAGTTACATTAGGATCCCTTATGGATGTGAGGTGGTAAATATGGAAAGGTAGGAATAAAGAGTATGGTAGATGAGAAACACACTATTCTAAGATCTTACAGACCATTTAAAAATGAGCAACAGGACTGGTTCTTCACCCACTATCCAGCAGATCATCAGAGAGAAATGATTTTCACTTGTCTCTTGTGCTGCAGACCCAGAGGATGTGATGAAGTGAAAAAAATCAAACAATACTCAATCTAGTTCTATGTCATTTATGGTAGCTATGAACTTCAATTATTACTATTATTGTAGTTTTTTTAAGGTCAGATGTAGGCTAAAACATCAAATGAACTCTAATATTTGATTTTTGTTGTTAGGAATTCAAGCATGAATGAAGAGTCTCTAAAACATAACAGCTAATTTATGCATCAACAAAGGAAACAGAATAATGGTAGCCAAGCGCCTCATTAGTAGCTAGAGGGAGAAATTCATCCTAATGAAATTTAACAGGCCTGCATCATAGGTGAGCATTATAAATCTTTCCACTGATAACATATACAGCACACCCTTTGTTTAAATTGGCTTCTTTAAATTGGGCTGGTCAGCTTCTTTATCTATCATAAATCTATGCCAACAACAATCATTTAAGAAACTGTATTTATTTTCTATTAGGTTCTGACATCAGTGATGGATTAATGCCAAGAGAAACTAGTATGTGTCATAAGCTGAACTGACCTTGCAAGATATGTACAAGCTGATGCTCAATTTGTAAACAGTGTCAATTTAAAGTGATGATGTCAGGGACAAACAGAGTAAAAAAGCAGCACACTAACTGTACTTTGATGGGAAAGCTATAAACTATTTTTATATATGGAAAAACAGTTCCCAATCTTTATTAGAAAGAAGCTTAAGTACATGTGTTCCCTCCCTCCCTCTCCCTCTCTCTCTCTCTCTCTCTCTCTCTCTCTCTCTCTCTCTCTCTCTCCCTCCCTCCCTCTCTCAAAATGAAAATTGTTTATTGAAAGTACAACTGAAGAAGTGTGGCTGGGGTTGGAACAAAGGATGGGTAAATACCTAAAAACAAAAAGCATGGAAGCCACTGCCACTCCAAGGCCAAAGAGACAAAGGAGGAAAGAAGTTACTGGAGTCCAGTAAGAACTGGAAACATGGAGGAGGGACCATCGGGGGAAGCTATAAACATGGAGGGTCACAGCTACTGCCAAACTCCGCACTGAAATAGAAAGGAGTGAGGCAGTAAAACACCCATTCTCTCCTTCCACCCTCCTATCTCCTGCAAATGCTGACCCTCAGCTGAACCCAAATAGTAATTGGGATAGTGACAGAGTCTGGAGAAGCAGTTCTAGGAGGCAACTTTCTGGAGTACAGGACAGGTCAGCAATTATAATAATAAAATGACTGAGTAACAGACACAGGAAGAGAAAATTGAGTATGACCAGAATTCCAGTCTTAAGAACATTTTAAAATATACCAATTAGGAACAATAAACTCATAGATTTGACTACATTCTTAAAGTTCTTAGAGAAGTTGTTTCACCACATGAAGGAAAGATGCATTTGTGCAGTTTTATAAAATGTGATTTATACCTGGAGAGTTGATAATTACAAGAGAGAAAATTGAATGTTAGATGCTAAAGATACAATGCAAGAACACAGAAGGCATTTTCCCTAGGACATTTTACTGTTTTCTTTTTTTTTTTAACCATTTCATTTTAATGCTTAATCAAAGTACCATTCTGTGAATTATACAGATTCTGTTTAATATTTGTGGGAAAAAGCAGAGGAATTATGCATCGTTTTGTTTCAAGGAAACCATAAAGAGAATCACCTCTAACATATCTCCTGTGTTGATTTATGCATTCTTTTCAAGTCACTCCAAATTGATATGAAAAGGGAAATTATTTCTTGGCCTTCACTTAAAAAAAGGAAACCTAAACCTTATCTACTGCAGAAAAAATCCTAGGACTGAAACAACTGCATCTAATTATTTGCAAGTTTCTCCTCTCTTCTATGAACAAAAGCTTTTCCTACTTTACGGAGCATTTGTTTTCATTTTTGTGAATCTGATCCCTCTCTCCACCCCTACCAAATATTAATCACTCCTGAGCATAGCACCCATGTTTTCCGGAGATGATCTCTTTGATGCTCCAAAGGGTTCAAACCCAACATCATCAATACATTTCACACTGAGTTAGTTTTCCACTCCCCAAACCTGCTCCTCTTCCTTAAGACCTAGTCAACTTCACCCCCCTATTACCCCATCACCCATCAGTCACCCAATCTTTATTCTAATTCTGTTCTTTCTAATTCCTCCACCCCCTTCTCAAAAATCCAAGTTTCTCTTTTTGCTTCCCTTGTCTGATAAAAAAATCATCATAGTTTCTAGCACGTGTTGAACACTTGGGATGTATCAGACATGGTGCTAAGCACTTTAGATGTGTGATCTCATCTCCTTCTTAACTATACTTTTATGATAGGTACCATTACTAAGCCCAGTTAAAAGATGTAGAAACTGAACTCAAAACTCAAGGTTACACAGCCATTGTAGTATGTGGCAGACCGAGATTTTAAATCTAGTCTGAAGACAGTGCTCTTGCCCACCTTATCCAGTTTAGCATATTGAACATTTAAAGGTTCAGTTTAATATTTACTTTTTAATGGAGCCTCTCAATCTCTTGTCTTTTCCTTTCCTATGCTCCCAGCATTCTCCACATATACTTATTATAGTACATATTATTATTTATAAATTGGCCCATTTACTAGTTCCTTTAACAAATATATTTTGAGGGCACACTCTATTAGACACTGCTTGACACAGGTAATCAGCAGTAAGCAAGCCTGGTCTCCTAGAGACCAGTGGGAAAGAGGGACTTAAAGCAAACAGCTACACAAACACACTGTAAAAATCCCAGATGATAATTACTATAGAGAAAAACTGTAAGTGTTGGTGAGCACATGAAGACCATTAGGATCACAACTTCAACATTTTTATTTTTCCACCTCTATCCTGTTAACCATACTGATAAGCAGTTGGAGTTTTGTTACTAAATTATAGGAACTATACAGGTTAGAAACTAGCTTTCTAGTTGGAAATTAAAATCAACCTTGTAAAAATGGAATGGAAACCTTTTTTGGCCTCACTGTAAGAGGGACAGGGCCAAGAAGACAGAAATATAAATAAGACTAGATGTGACCAAAGGCAAGGTTGTCTCAAGTTCATTTCTCAATTCAAGAATGCACTTGATCTAGCTGATATAATATCAGTTTAATAGAGTTTAGAACATCATAAAAAGCTGCATTTCCTCAAACTTATACCAGAAGGAGTTGCTGAGCCTAGAAAGATAAACTGGAACCTAAGAGTTCTTGTCATTGCTTGTTGATATACTGTTTGCCCCTTTTCTATCTGCTGAGTCCAAAAAATCAACAAGCAGTATTTATAAACACTTATTTAAATGAAACCCAAAAGTGATACTTTAGATTTCAAATTTCCTGCAAGATATGCTAAAGTATTTTCTGATATAAAATATTGTGATATTTTCAAGCAATTTTAACCTTCTACATTAAGTGTTTCTGTATTGTTTGCAGGAACCATAATGAATGTCTTGGATTATTTGAGTCATTTAGATATTGTACTCAGTGACTCAAAAAAGAATAATATTGAAATATGTATCATAATGGTTTTATCAACAGATACAAAACACACTCTAGGCTGTAGACAATACTATTAAGAGATTTTAAATTTTTCAGGCATGTTAGACTTTACAGTTACCTTTGTTTTTCTGTTGTTGTCTTATCACTCAATTTATTGCACTTGATTACTTTAACTCACTGTTCTTAAAGTTAGGATAAACTACACCAAATTGGAAGTGGATTCCATTATTGGGGAAACCGAATTTTAAAAATACGGCAAACATAAAATATATCCATTGTTTTACCGCAAAGAGTGAAGACAGTCTCAATTTAGGGTGCTGTCCTTTTTTCATGAATGCAGAATTAGTTTGCTGCAGTAACCATGCCAACTCTCTCCTTAACTCATACTGTCCAGGCGGGGTGGGTGTGTAAATTGGGTAATGTTTATGTAGGAATGTGGTGTTTAATGGTGAAAAATCTATATAAATATTGTACTGAATAGTGAAAGTCATTGCTTCAGGAATTGTATGAATTATATTGAGAACTCTACACAGCAAAGAACAGGGAGATTTTTTATCTTTTCTGTTAAAGACCTTCTCTCCTACAAGAGTGAATAAGTTAAGATTCATCCCAAAACTCCGTGGTAGTTTTATTTTTTTTGAAAGCTGCTCAGTAGTTTCACTTTATACTGAGGTTTTTATCCCTCACCCTTCCCACAATTTAACAGCTTTATGATAAACAACATTTATTTTGTATTGAATTCCTCCTCCCCTGAAGTAAATTTCCTTCTCTTTTGCTCATCAAAAGAAAAAAAAAATAAAAGTTTACTAGATTTGAGGTCTTGATCCATTAGCCACTCCCACCTCTGACTTCTCATTTTACCTACAACCCAACTGATAAGACATTAAAGGAAGTTGGACCATTGGGAATTGTTACCAGAGTGCCCTTGGTTTACTCAGAATGATACAAGTACAGGATCTCATATTTCTCAATTTTTCTATATTTCACTCTCAATACATATACATTGTGATAAAGATCACAACATGAACTGGTGATTTTGAATGAGGTGAGACATAATATTTTACTATTGCTAGAATTGTACCTTACTCCTTTTACCCATTTCATAAGAATATTTTAAAATGACTCAATTATTTCCATTTTGATTCAATTATGTTTTGATTGTCACAAATTCAAAAAACAGTCTGAGTTTTACCACATATGCATAGATTACATATGTATCATAAACATATGCTATATAAGCAAACACATGCAAAATGTAAATAACATATAATTCTAAACATTTAGAAAAAATAAATATCCTAAGTTATGGAATAACAAATACTAGTTTTAGAAACTAGTAATTTCCTGATAATATCAATAACATAATTGGAATAAAAATGACTTAAAAATAACCTAAGACTGTAGAGTCAAGTATAATTCTCTTGCTATTAAGTCAACATTCAAAATCAATGTGAGGGCTATTATATTAGTTATATAATATTGTAATCTGACAACTAGTCTTTTGAAGAAAAAAAAAAGTTTTCCAGATAATTATGTCTTACAGAGAGTAGCATACACAAAAATCATAACTAAAAAAATTAGAAATGAAAGTTAAGCAGTTTTAAAGACCACCTACTCATCAAGAGGCTTTGACTAACCTGCAACTACTTTAGTTCATCATTGCAAAGATGGAGGAAACTACTTCCTAAACCCTGGTCTCCTCAAAGCTACAGAGTGAATTTGCCACCATTGCTTCCAACATACAGAACATGGGCAAAAAACTTACCTTAAATGAAGATGACTTGAAACATCCTTTGAAACAAACCACTTCATCCTGCCATTTTGCTGTAATGACAAGGATGAAAACTACTGCCATAGGCCTCATCATTTTTCTGCTTCATTTACTGCAAAGGTTCCCAAATTTGCTGCATATTAGAGTTACCTCCCAGGTCTCAAAAATTTGCAAGCAAATTGTTCTTGGCCCTCCCTGGGGGTGCCAGGGGTTAAATCTCAGCACCATGAAGCTATCACCAGCCACTGCAGCATGATTCCAATCCCCAGCCAGCAAGCTGACCCAAATAGCACAGCAGACCTCTCTTGTCTCGCCTGCTGCTCCCCTCAGCAATGTGTGTCAGTAGATTTGCCTGTTCTGCTCCCCACTCTGTCTCCTGTGAATCCTCTCACCCACACTGCACCTCTGGCCTACACCCCAGTTCTTGTACACATAAATAAATCTTTAAAAAAATTGTTCTGGGGTAAGTGGGGAGGAAGGTAAAAGGAGGCCCCCATGTGTCTAAAAGATCATCAGGTAAAGCTAATAACGTACTGTCCTGACTGAATCAATCATTTGCTCCCACAGTTATTGACTTGGTTTCTCTGCCTTCAGTCTTACCCTCCTGGGAAATCCTCTATTAATACTTCCAGAATGATCTTCCTGTAATGCCTATAGAATTAAATTCAAATTTCTGAGTTCAGAAACTCTAATATGCAGCAAATTTGGAACCTTTAAATACTCAAAACGACTCTTACATATGTGACCATCTACCTATCACCCTACCTTTTCTCCATTAGCTTTACAAGCACTTCTTTCCAACCAGCCTGCCCCAGCATCTGAACCTGAATGCTTGCTCACCCTTTGCTCTGAAATGCTCTCCACGGGTTTATCTTCCAGAGAACTGCATCTTCTTCCCAAAGCTTCTCCAAACATCCTTGCCCCTACTCCTTCGTTGGTGTTCGCAAAACACAATGTAATGGGTTTGTGGGTCTTTTTGCTTGTTTTAATTTTTGATGACTCACAGAACTGTCATTTTAGAACATATGTCTCTAATCTTCATTAGACTTTTTTGGAGAAAGGATTATATCACATTTGCCTTTGTAGCCTCAAATTTAGCTCAGTACCTAGCATTTACTGGCATTTTATACCTACCAATAAATGAATGAATAACATTTTATACTGTTTTCACTTACTATAGGAAGAGCTGGGAAGTCTCACATTGGGTCCACTGAAAAAAAGCAAGCTATATAAAATTTATGTTGAAAGGGCCTTGGCATTTATTGAATATTAATAATATAAATGACCATTACTCTATAGGCCAGCATTTTAATAGGGCTATGAGATAAATTTTAAACATGGTTAAAGTCAATAAAAACACTATAATTAAATCCTTGAGAACATTCAGTTATCATCAACTTCCCCAAACCATACATTTTCAGAATCACAGCCAATATATACTCACCTTAGACTCTGGTAAGGGGAGGAAGCCCATTTAATGCCCACCACAAGTTGGCCTAATTTGGCTGCTCCCATCATGTGACATCTAACCCACAACTCTGGTGAACATGCTTACTTTGTATTTGCTTTCTGATCTGGAAGGGGTGGGAATATGTCCTTTTTTCTTGAACGTTGTAAAGTGCTTGCACTGAGGACATGGTTTGGTGCTGGAATCAATACGGCCAAGTTCCAAGAAGTACTTATATTTGATGGAGTCTTCATGTGTTAAGTTATAGATAACGGTTGTTTCTTCCAGGAATTCAAAACATTCTGTGATAGGGCATTTGATTTCTACTTGGCCAAGTTGTACCTGTGTGAAGAGTAAATGGGAGAAAACAAACAAACAAAAAGTTCTGGTTATTAAGGCTCTCTATCTATTTTTTCAAACAGGATAGCTTATTTCAGGATTGCAGTAAAGGATTATCCTCACTTTTCAATATTCCTAACATAATGAATAATAACCACTTTGGCACCTATCTCATACAGTACCAAATAATTATCACTATAAAATGTTTTTCACCAAAGTTCTCTGGCCAACCCAAGACCTACAAACTTTGAATCATTGTTGGCAAGCTAGTATTTTACGCTATGCAACTTACAATCCACTGAATTAGTGATACATGATACTAATATCATTTTTCCCATAATAATTTCCTCAAAATATCACTAACAAACAAGTAGTTATGATTAATCTGAATGCATTCACTTATTTTTTCTATAAGATACTTATTTCATCAATTCAATGGTGCATTTTTTTAACATTTTAGTATATCAACAGTACAAACTATCTTACAATCAATAGTCTTAAGCACTGTACATAGTTTAATCTGCACTATTTTTCTTGGTGACATAACATAATAATATATCTTATAATTGATCATGTCTTAAATTTCACTAAAATGTGGTTTTTCAGGGTTGGACACTGTAACAGACTGGACAGAGGACATAGGGCTTCTACTGGGGGAAATAAATGATGAACAAGTAAACCAGTGGATTATAATCTGTGTTATGAAGGAACTACACTTTCACAAAGGTACCTCTGAAGAGGTGACAACTTGAGCCAAGATCTACAGGGCCTGTAATATACAGAAGCTGGGAAACAGGCTGCAGGCAAAAGTACAATGACTTCAGGGCAGAATCTGCCTGATGTGCCTGTCCTTAGAGAACAGACATGAATGAGTGAAACCTATACTAACTGAGCCAGAACACACAACCTTGTTTGCCCTGATGAGAAATGTGAATTGCAGTTTCAGTTCACTACAAATCACTGACTGGTTCACTATAAATCATATGACATACCTTAAATTACATTAAAAAATTACTCAGGCTCTTCTGAGAGAATAGACTTTAGAGGGACAAAAGTGAGACTGGGAGAACAGGAGGACTCTGGATTATTTCTGTTTTTCCTACCAGTGATATCTGGCTGTTGCAGTCATCTAGGTAGTAAATGACAGATGACTGAATTAGGTATCATGAAGGAATCATTATGGGGTATACTTTGGAAATGGAACCAATAGTTCCATTGGCCCATCTGATGGGCCAGATAAAAGGATGAAGTAAAGAAAAGAATCAAGAATGACTAGGTTTTTGCTCACATAATGTGAAGATGATGGGCACAACTTACTGAGAGGTTAACTAATAAAATATAGTTTGCATGGATGTGTGATATTTCTAAAATGATTCACTGCAGATTCTTTTATAGGAAAAAGAATAAAGATTATTCATTCAACCAAAAAATATAAAAGATCTAGATGAAAAGAAGCTTAAAGCTTGAATCCATTCTTCATGGAACTTGAGAAAGCACGAATTAAATTTGTGTTAATAGGGCCTCCTTGGTGGTGCAACGGGTTAAGCGCAGCGTTGTGGAGCTATCGGCAGCTGTGGTGAGATTTGGATGCCTGCACAGGGATATTCCCACATGGCACAGCAGATCTCTCCTGCCTCGCCCGCTGCTCCCCTCAGCAATGTATTTCGGTAGATCTGCCTGTTCTGCTCCCCACTCTGCCTCTGGTGAACCCTCTCACTGGCCTGCACCCCCGCTTGTATGCATAAATAAATAAATCTTAAAAAAAAATTTGTGTTAATGGCCTCTTCCAGCTAGTTGGGATTTGATGGTACTAATTCATTTAATATTTTACTCAATTTCTGCTGGCTTTTATTAGGGATAATCATAAACATATGCCAAAGTTGGCAGATTGGCATTATGAGCCCTTAAATACGCATTTTCTAGCCTCAACAAATAGCACTCTTGGCTATTCTTGTTTTTTCGGTGTCTGAACCCATATGCTACCCATATTACTTTGAAGCAAATACCAGATATCATGTAATTTCGTTCATAAATATTTCAGAATAGGTCTAAAATAAACAAGTGCAGTCTTTAAAAGACAGAACCTGACACCAACTAATTTCCAAAAGGAAATAAATTCTTTAATATCAAATTAACCAATTAAATAAGATATCATCTGATTTCTGCTTACAAAATTTTCTGGACTTGATACACTTAAGAAAAAATAATTTTAAATTTCTGTTAGTTTCAAGAATAATATCATGGTTTTTAACACTGAAGAATATTCTCTCCATTTCCTCTGAACAAAAAACATGTCCATTCTTATAAGAAAAAAAATACTTAACTCTAAAGCAATCTCCAAGGGCGTCAGTAAGAGACACTATTATCCACTTAATGCTCCAGCTAGATAACTAATTTCCCATCGGGAGAATTCTAAGGTAATTATGTGATGCAGGTGAAAGGGATGTCTGGAAAAGTGGCAGATTAATTAATTAAACCTTTCAAAGAAAAGCACAGAGAAAGTCTAAACCTCGGCTTTGAAGTTCAATTTATCAAAAATATAGTTTATAACTTTGGTCTTAGTTTTAAGTGTTGGTTTTGAGTTTTGTTCAACTGGATATAAAGGAATTTCAGATTTTCTCTTCCCTGAAAAACGCATTGTGTTAATATGACAGAAAGAATACAACAACAAAATCAATACTAATCATCATGAAATACACATAGCACCTCCTATATAACACTGTCCTAGAACTTGCTGTGTATTAATTTCTTTGTAGAGCACCACAAAGGGCAAAATCACTTTCAGGTTCATAGATTTCCCCATAACTTTATCTTCAGTGATTACAGAAAGGTGGCTCCTTAACATACTGCAGAGTATTTTGCAAGATGCCTTTGATTAAAACAACAACAAAACTTGTAAAAATACCAAGTCAAATATCCCAGTTGTTCTCTTAACCCCAAGAAAGATAAAGAAAATCAAACTTAGACACATCAAGTAAAAGTGCCAAGAATCAAACACAAGGAAAGTAACTTGAAAACAAAAGAGAAAAAACATTCTTGCATAGAAACCTTCAGCCCCAGTTAACTTGCTGGTAAATTCTACCAAGATTTAAGGATGAAATAATACCAATATTACACAACCACTGTCAGAGGAAAGTGTGTAGGGGATGGGAAGGATGTCATTACCCAAGGAATTTTAGGAGACAAGCATAATCCTGATACCAAAACCTGATAAGGGCATTGCAAAAAAGGAAAATTACTAACCAGTCTCTTCATAAGCACAGATGGCAAAATCCTAAACAAAATATTAGCAAAACAAATTAAACAATACATGGAAAAGATAACATATCATGATCAAAATGGGTTTGTTCCAAAAATGCAAGATTGGTTTAACATTCAAATATCAATTGCTGTAATTCACTTTAACAAAATAAAGGGGAAACAGATAATGATTATGTGCATAGAAAGAGGAAATTTATTTGGTAAGTCCATTCATGTTAAAAAATTAACAAACTAAAAAAAGTAAAATTCTTTAATCTGGTAAAGGGTAGCCACAAGAAAACCTACAGGGAGTATCATACTCAGTGGTGAAATACTTAAAGCTCACATCTAGAGATTAAAAACGCAGCAAGTATAAACTGCCATAATTATTCGACATTGACTAGAGTTCACAGTGAATATGAGAAAAAGAAATGAAAATAAAACAATTGGAAATGAAGCTATTAAAGCTCCCTTTCTTACAGACTTTAAGTTACATATATAGAAAATCCAAAATAATACACTGTATACACTATTAGAATAGCTCAAAACACAAAAATCAAATATATTTCTATACATTAAACAAGAAATTTAAAATAATATTTAAGAAATATTATCATTTACAGCAATATAAAAAATATTAAGTTTGACTAATTCACAAAAGTTGTGCAATACCCATTACTCAGAAATATTGAAATACTTTGAGAAAATAAAGCAAATGAAGATATATCAGCCTCCTGAATTGGAAGATTCAATATAATAAAAATGTAAGGTCAGCCCACATTGATCTATAGATTCAAGGCCATTTCTGTACAATTTCCAGCATTATTCCATTTTGTCCTGAGGGAAGGTGGGTTCAAAATTACAAGATGATTCTAAAATACAATACAGATAAACATGATTTTCCTGGTCAGAGAAAAAGTAGGTAAGGTTATTCTACTGTATATAAGATGAATAAAAATAAATCTTAAGTCTTTACATCAAAATGCTTCTATTCTAAATTTAATGAAGAATGGAAATATATACACATAGTTCTGGAAATGTAGACATACAGTAACAAGGCATTACATAGCACTGGAAATATTTTTAGTGAAGCTAGTACCACAGCGGAATAATTAGCATTACTCTATAAGGAGAAGGATACCTCAAAAAAAAATTTTTTTTAACCCAGAGGGTTAAGTTCAGTAAAAAGGGCCAAGTGAAAATTTCAGATACCAGTCCAAGAAACAACTTTAATCTTTAAAATATTTTACAGAACACACAAGAAACCTTTTCTAATTTCTATCTCACTTACTTGATTTTTTTCTCTCTGCCTTCAAAACATGCCTAAATATCCCAAAAATATCAAAAATAATTGGTGTTTTAGACACCAATTATCAGACACCAATCATGGAAAACCATTCTGCCCTTTCACAAATCATAGTTAATTTTTTTAAGTCTGACAAAGGAAATAAATTGAAATTTTGCGAATACCGGTGATTTTAGAAAATTTTAAGTAGGGAGATTAATGCCATTAAATCAAGTGTGATTACATTTAAGGTAATGGATTCAGAGACAACTACTGCAAAATAGATGGTCTGATTCAGAAGAGTGACCTAGTGGCTCCCTAAATTTGTTCCTGTACACTGCAAAGTGTTCTTAATTCTCTCTGGAGACTTAGAGGTGTTTACCCCCTACTCTTGCAAAGGGATCTTCAAATACTTGAACACATCTATCATATGTCTCAGCAGGCTTTTCTTCTAGGAAAACATCCTTATTTATCCTTCAGATATTGTTTGAAGTCTTTCCTCCTCCCTAACTTTTTATTAAAAAGTTGTACCCACAAACTGAAGTCATCATGGTGGTCTGGTCACAGGAGAAAGTAGAGTTATCCTCAACCACAATAAAAACTGAAAGAAAGGACATGAAAAAAAAAAAGCTCATGGGAAGTATAAGTAACCCAAGACATGGAAAACTTGAATGGGTCAATTACAATGGTAGGCATTCCAGTATGTCTTCTTTTTAGGAAAGCATGTGTTTCCTAGATTTTCACCTCTGTTGCAACTGAATATTCTCATTTTTTTCCCTCTCTCTGATTTTTTCTTTTTCTCCTTTAGTGTTTTTTTCATCTTGGCTACTTTCAGTTTCTTTTATACTTAAATTAGCCTCCTAAAAGACTTACTATTTTATTTCTTACAGTAAACACCTTTGACCTTGTTTATCCTTTTGCTTTGCTTTTCATTTTCCTTTTTGTTCTTACTGTTAGTATTAGCCTATTCCTGTTTGTATTTCATTTTGTTCTTCCCCCAATTTCTGAAGATGCTTTCTTACTTCCTTTTACTCTTCAGTAATGAATACTTTTTTGCTGTATTTCAACGTTTTGGTATGAAATGTTCTCTCTTTATTATTTTCTAGGCAGTTTGCAATCTGTTTTCACTTCCTTTTTACGTCTTTTTCAATTTCTGTGCAGTAAGAACTTTTTTGGTAACTTTTTCTTACTTTTTTTCAACATCACTTGGTAATGAATAGAGAAAATAGACTGAAATCATAATTTTAAAAGTATTAATGAAATCATAATTTTAAAAGTATTAAGTTTTTATTTCTAGCCCATTACACAATCTCTTTAAAAATTCTTAGACATTAGACATTTTTTACTCTAATCAAGATGTATAAGATTCTCCACTGATTTCTACTAATGCAAAGGTTTGTCAATTCCTCTGTGGTTTACTATTTGTCCACTTGACTTGATTCTGAAAGTATACTGAAATTGCTTACTATATTTTTTCTCAAATGATCTTTGTACTTCTATGTTATATATTTTTGGTTTACATATTTAACTGCAATGTTGCTTGGTGCAAAAGGCTTAAGATTTTTGTTTTTGTAAATAGTCATTTACTTATATTTTTTACATTTAAATTCTACCATCTTAAATTCATCAGAGGTTAATATTGCCACTTTCTCCCTCTTTTGACTTTGTTAGTTTCTTCTTACCATGACTTCTTTTTAAATGACTTCCGGGTTCCACGGGGTTAGCTGCAATTCAGTACCCACATACTTATCCAAGTGTCTGTAATAGGCAAGGCAACCTACTACTACTAGCAACAGAGGGGAATTCAAGGGTGAATAAATTCTTACCTTCAAGTCTTTTGCAGTTTACAGGGGAGATAAAGAGTGTGTATTAAAGAACCACAACTCATACAGAGAAGCACAAAGAACTGGTTTTGACAATTCATAGTAGAAGTATTTTAAGAACAAGAAGAATGAAAAGGATCAAAATCAGTATATTTGGCTATGTTACACTTTTTAACCAGAAAAAAAAGAAAAATAGTATATACAATAGAATGTTAGCTAAAAATTATATTTATATAAGTATACAAAATAAATGTGAAAAATTTATTACTTGAGAGAAAATCTGATGGAATAAAATTGATTTTGGGGGTTATGGAATATTTTTTCTTATTCAATATTCTAGTATTTTTGATAAAATTTTGATAGCACAGTACTTACTTTGTTTAAGTATTATGCAAATGCTATAGTAATGATAAAGAACTAATAGCCAAAACAAGTAACCAAAGCTTTGGATTGGTCTTGAAGACAAGACAGGATATTGAGAATTATGGGACTAGGGCTCTACTTATCAAAATTGAATCATGAACACTAAGTTTGTCTCTGCAGTACACTTGGTAGTTTTGTTTGTATCTTATACCATTGCATTAATGAATTCTGGACTTTGTCCTAAACCTCTGTAGTATGCAGTGGAAAAAGCAGCTATGTCCTAAGTAAACTAAAGCCAATGATAATCTCATCTCACACAGTACTGCTGTAAGCCTAACTAATTCACAGAAAGCAATGTTCCTTTTATGCAACTGATGTCTAAACAGTTTTTAATGCAAAAACTTTTCTTCTTGAAAATTGTTTAACAAGCAGAATGACTACATCACTCCTTATGATATTACTTGCACACTTGGAGGTGGTCCACATTTAATACTTAAAAAAAAATACCTGTTCTATATTTTTATACACAACCACCTGAATATTTTTTTCCTACAGATTTGGTCTTTAGGTACTGGCAAGCCTCAATGCTTTCTCAGACGTTAAACCAAGTTAACATAATTCTTTAACGTAAAAACAGCAATTTCAACAGAGCCTTTTCATGCCAAAACAAAGTATCTTTGTGCACCATCCACCCAGTTCTAGGAACATTCTGTTCATTACCTGAAGTTTTTAGATTCAGTTTAGAAAAATATAATTCCCTCCTTCCTGGCTTCTATTCATTATTTCCAGATATAAAATACCGTTTAGTATAGACTGACCAGATTTTCCTTTATATCTCCTGGGAACGTTTAAAGTGTATTTGAGTATGAAAAGAGAAAAGAGTACATATGGCTTTAAAAAATTGGCTTCTCTTTTGATGTTTGAATTTTAATACCTCCAAAGCAGGAAGAAACCAAGCAGTATTGCAGTCTCTTAAAAATAGGACTGGATGGAGAGGTAACAACAGCAAAAAATGTGCATAGTGAATGAATATACTATAAACTCACTGAAAAGTTTTGTGATTAGATTGAAAAATTTAGTTGTTTTAAGTCTTGATTTACTGCAAATACATTTTAGAAATCCTACACTGCTTCAATTGAGCTTTTTCATACTTCAGGTGACTGCAATAAAATAAAAATCTCTTAACTTTGTTATTGGCCAACAAGGTAAATATTGCTCATCTACTAGAACTGAGATGGCTTGACAGTGCAGCTTTTGACTGAAATAATTCACATAAACCAGTTAAAATACAGTAGATAGAAAGAGAGTAGATGGCAACCACAAAAGAGAACTGTTGTGGTTAAAGAAATAGTAGAACACTTCACAATATTTTAACAGAGTAAATAATCAGAAGTAAAACTAAAAACCAAATGTTTTTAAAAACTCATAAGTAAAACATAAGTATAAGTGTACAGGGAGAACAATAATATAACTTATTTTTTTAATCTAATACCATTTTGTATTGGCTTTTTTCCAGTTTTTTTATATGCCATTGCCTCTTTTTTATATTGAATTATAATATATTTGCCATAGTAGATATTCTAGAAATTAAATCCTTTTGGTAGGACACATATACACATATCAAAACTTGTGTGTGTGTGTGTGTGTGTGTGTGTGTGTGTGTGTGTGTGTGTGTGTGTAACCTGGTGACCTGAAATTATTTTTTGTGTTTTGCTCACTTGTACATTGCAGGAGATCAGAGAATCCTAGATTTCATCATATGCCTAAACAGATTCTAAACCAAAACAGGGGTATAAGATAAATTGTATTAAGAATAGCACAGATGATGTCATGCTCTGGCACCAATTCATTGTGTAAATATTTAGTATGTCCCAGGCACTGTTACCTTTTCGTGCAAAGCTACTGCTACTGCACTGTCAATGCCTCAAGGCCCTAGTGTGTTTGTTTCCACTTTTTTCATCCATAAGGTAGAGTTTGGGCAGGCACCATTCACACCTACCCACCTGGGCCCAGGAGCACCAGGGAAGCACTGCAATTCCTGGAGAACTTAGGAAGTGTATATGAAAACTTTCCCACTAAGAGAACTGACTTGATAAACATCTAACTTTGATTCTCTGTTTTTTTTCTCAAAGACTTTTAATATTTGATTTAGTTTTATCCCCTCAAAGCAGAAGTGCACCATGCATCTGTCATTCTTTCCACCACAGAAGAATGGAGGACTGGTGATATGTTGTGCTCCATGGTAAAGCAGTGAACTGTAAACCTTCAGAACTTCTGGCATTGCCACAGTGAAATAGTGATGCAGATGATGATAGCAGCCGCTAACATTTATTGAATGTTTATTAGCAAAGCACTGTTCTAAGCACTTATCAACTATCACCTCACTTTTTTCCTCATAAAGACCCAACCAGGATCCCAAAGCACAGAAGATTAAGTAGTTTGTCTAACATCACACAGGAAGAAAGCACTGAAGCTTTCATTCAAAAAGAGTACCAGCCAGAGCCTGGGCATGTTTTCATTATGCCACTGCCAGTGCCTACTCAGATTTGGCAAAATTAATCATTTGGAATAATAATTCTGTGTTGCTAGTGATCAATAAGAATTCTTCATTAAAAGCAATACATGCCTTTCTGCATGTGGTACTTTCACAAAGATAAGCAGTCTAATCATCAGCTCCATCCTCCAGGTGCAGTCCTGTTAACAAGCAATCTCCAAATTCATCATTGATGGGCTGTCATCCTTGGATATAGCCCTTCCCTGGGCCCCTCTGAGTCACCCCTTACTCATTTTTGAACCAATTCTAATTTTCATCGCCCTCCTCAAGGTCTGACCCCAACTTGCCCTTTCAGCAGCTGAGACACATGCAATCAACAACCTCACCTCCTACTAGACAGAATAAAATCTAATGTGGTCACATGAAAATATCTTCAACTTCTGTTCCCCACCATATGAAAGGGCATTTTCTTTTATCCTTCCTTCCTCTTTGATAGAGAGCAGGACTTCTCAGGCTGAATATTTCCCAAGCTGAATATTTCCACCTGCCTCATCAGGGATCTAAACTCTCTCTTGTAACTACAGTAAAGTATATAAACATGCTGAAGTCCTCCCATCATAAAAGTAAAACAAAATAAAATTTCATCAGGACCCTATGTGCTTAATCTCAGCATCTTATTCTTCTTCCATTTTCAGTCAAGTGAAAAATTATTTAATGTTCTTGTCTCCCTGTTCACATTTAGAATCCTCTTGCAATCTGTTTCAACCCTCCAATTTAAGTCATTCTCTACAAAATTACCAACAACCTTCTTGTCACTAAATGCCCTCGTTCCCCTAATCTCACTTTCCTCCTCCACATCACTAACACTGTTGACCTTTGCTTCTTTCTTGACTTCTAGGACATCATATTCTCTTGGTATTTCCTCGTGTCTCATTTTTGGACTCTTTCTAAGTCTATAACTTGAAGTTTCCCAAATCTCTGAAGTTTTGTTTTTAAGAGATTGTTCTCACTGAGTAACTTTTCTGAGTGTGATCCCTCCATCCTCATGGTTACAACTGAAGCTTCCTGATGCAAACCTCTAGTCCAGATCTCTCTTCTGATCTTGTTACACCTGCATGCAACCCCCTACTTAAGGTTTCTAGTCAAATACTTTAAACTCAGCCTAAATTTGAAATTTTCTCCCAATCTCCCCCTGACAACCAACTTTCCTTCATGTTATTTTCACAGTGAATGGTGGATAAACTAGAATACAAAGGCTTCTTCTGCTTCAACTTCTGCCTCATCTCTCCCTCCCTCAATCAATCAATCAATCAATCAATCAATCAATCAATCAACTTAAGTCTTAAGACTTCAGAGAACCATTTACATCTTTTGATCTTCACTGCCACTGAGTTAGACCAGGCTCTGGAGTACTCTTTCTAAAACACAAATCTGATCATGATGCTCCACTACTTGAAACACTTCAATAATACCTTTGCACTCAGGATGAAGCAAAAACTCACAAGTTTGTGAAATGAAGACCTGATTCAGGATCTACTTTTCTGGACTCCCTATTGCCATTCCATCCCATGACAAGATATGTCTCAATCATACTGTTCTGCCTCTGCAACATGCTGCTCCTTCCTACTACCAGGGACACCCTTCACACACTCATTTCTCATGTATAAATTACACAGATCTTATCTAAGATGTGCAATTCTTTTGAAAGATTTTTCCTAACCCCTCAGAATGGCATTAGCTGATCCTTAATTAGCTGTAGCATCCTGTGCTTTTTTATCCTGCCATTTTGTTTTACTTTAGAGTGAATGCTTATTTTTCCCATTATCCTATAAACTCTTTGAGGGAAGGAACCATGCCTTGTTTAATTTTGCATCTTAAATAATTCAAAATCACCTGGATACAGATAGTGCTGATTTTCCATGAAATAATCAGGAATGAGGTCTCCAACCACGGAAGGCTAAGGGTGAAGGAGGGAGCAATAAAGACGAGGAGTATGGAGCTATTAGTCCACGTACAGTATCTTTTACAGGGGAAGAAATGTGTTTTTGCTTGCTTTGTCCAGTGTACAATGTGGCTTGTAGGTAAATGTCCTGTTTTGGACTACTTTAAGAGGTTCTGAGAGGGGGCAGGTGTGACAGTTAAATTGACTTTTCTCAGTAATTCTAAGATAAAAATAAACAGTCATAACTACCAAGGCAGAGACCTTATACAAGCCAGAAAAGCCTGGCCTCCCTTGAACGGAAGACCTACAGCACTGGCTGGCCACAGGTTGAGCTCTGTGCACCCAACATGCTAACTGAAAGTAGAATGGCTTGAGAAGGAGAAACTTCTGGACCTCTCTATTGGTCAGTTCATTGTTCCTTGTACAACTCCTCCAAATTGTTCCTAAGCTGCTCTGAGTAAAGACCATCACTCTGTTTTTTCAATGTACCTGTTACCAACACAACTACTGGCTGAACAAGATTTCACTGATTTACTACTATATATAGTGGAACTGTATACATTTTATCTAATTTGAATAACCTCATAATTTTTTGAGAGAGAATAGAAATATATTTCAGACACCTCCTGCCAAAGAGTGGGCCTTACTAGGGCTTTCCTGGAACTATAGACCCAGTAGGGAAACAGTTATCAGTCATATTGGGGACCTGGGTGTGGGGAACTGTTTGATAATAGTAGTCTTGGGGGGGCACCTGTGTTTGTGCAGCTGGTAATTTTATAAAGGAAATTTGTAAAACAGAAAAAGGGGGAAATTAGACTTTGTCTTATCCAAATATTACCAATATCGCTATTTTCATATATTTCCTTCCTGAATATTCTGCATTTACTCCACATATACCCCAAATTCAATTTGGTATCTTGCCTCTTCAGAAAACATAACAAGAGCATTTTCCATGCAATTGCCGTTTGTAATCATTATTTCTGCAGATTGTATAACAATCTAGAAAGTAGAGGAGCCACAGTTAACCTGTGGAGGCTGTTTCCAATTTTATGCTATTACAAATAATGTAATGATGAATAATTTTATGCATAAAGCTTTTTCTGTATTTCAGATTATTTCCTTAGGACAGATTCCCAGAATTGGAATTATTGGGTTAAAGTACATGATTATTATAAAATTCTTGACACATATACCAAACTGACTTTCAAAGTCTTATTTATTTACAGCTCATGATAGCAAGCATTTTATGATACCTTGCTCTGATGAATGCCATCATTTAAAAAGCAAACATAAAAACAACACAAAAGCTCTAAAACTTTTACATTCAATGCGATAAACAAAAATGAAAATATTATTTAAATGTGCTTTTAATTTTCTTACTAGTTATAAGCTTTAATATATAACAGTATATTTATTTTTTGTTTTCTCCATTTCTGTGTATCTTCTAGTCACGTGATGACCTGTAATAGTTTGATCCTCTATATATACTAAGTAGTATTCACGGAGTTTATATATAAAATATTTTCCAGCAAGATAAGCCAAAGCAGCAAGCCTTTATCCACAATCCAACCCTGAACAGATGTTTTGTTTGGCAGCCTCACTGCAATAATTAACATCAGAAAGCAGGGCAATTAAAAAAAATACAACCAGATCTCACATCCATGAATCATGGTTCTTTAAATGTCCCAAACCATCTGGATGACTGGCTCCAGTCCTCCATTTTGAGAAAGACCTGCATGGTAGTATTAAAAGACAAGGGACTGGACACCAAATGTTCAGAAGATATTGTTTGTCTGTCTCTTAAATCACTTGTCATTCTCTGCCTTTTAATAATAGATGTTGCTGTAACTATCTAAATTCTTCTTTCTCTGGGTTATATAATTCTCATAGGCACATACCACACTTTATTTCTCTTGGTATCCAAGGGAGCATTAGGACCCTGCCCTGCATACAGTAAGCACTTAGTATTTGTTTGTTGAAATAAATTGAAACAGAATAATCAGGACCTTGGCAAAAGTCTGATTCCTAGCCATAGGGTGTCTCTTAATTACACTGTTAGTTGTTTATCACTACGATAAACAACTCCGTCTAAAGTCCTGCTGGTGGTGTGAAGTCTGGCACAGAATACACAACAGCAGCCCTGCATGTGAAGAGCAGTACAGAGAGAGAACAGCAGTTGTTCTCTGAGGCAAGTGGAGTGCTTTCACCACACCTACAGTATACCTGCCCAGGCTTACTGGTGGACCTTCATACACCTGACTAAGCATGAGGCACAGAGTGACTTTAATTTGACATGCAAAATGGCAATATATTATTATTTTAATGTGTGTTATTTCATCAGAGGAATTTTCATTTTCTTAAATAGATGAGGACAGGCAATTTTTAGTGGGAGAAGTATGTCCACCTGAATTAGCAACCCAGACAGATTTTCATTTCAATGTTTCAGTATTACCTGAGTGCATACTTTCAAAACATTTAAATAAAACCTACTCCACATTTTAGAAAAACATGTTAATTGCCTTCAATTCTATACCATTTCTTCTGCAAAATCAAAAGCTACACTAAGTGTCTGCACTTTTAAAATAATGTGTGGCAAAATCTGTTCTTCCACAACTTTACAGAATGTATGGAACATAGTAAAAGCTGTAATAAGAGGAAACTACATAGCAATACAGGTTCATATTAAGAAATAAGAAACAATTCAAAGAAACAACTTAGTCTCCCATCTCAAAGAAGAAGAAAAAGAAAAAGAACAACAAAAAACCAAAATCCAGTAGAAGAAAGGAAATAATAAAAATCAAAGCAGAAATAAATGAAATAGAAATTAAAAAAAATCCCAAACACCAAAGAAACCAAAAGTTGGTTCTTTGAAAAAATAAACAAAATAGACAAACCTCTAGCCAGGCTCACAAAGAAAATACAGGAGAAAACACAAATAAATAGAATTATAAACAAAAGAGGAGAAATGACAAGATACAGCAGAAATCAAAAGAATAATCAGAGATTATTATGAACAATTATATGCAAACAAATTCAACAATCTACAAGAGATGGACAAATTTTTAGAACTATACAATCATTCAAAGCAACATAAAGAAGAAATAGAACACCTAACAGACTAATTACAAGGTATAACACTGAAACAATAATCAAAACCCTCCCCCAAAACAAAGCCCATAACCAGACAGTTTCACAAATGAATTCTACCAAACATTTAGAAATGAAGTAGCGCCTATCTTACACACTCTGTCAAAAAAATTGAGAAAAAAGAAATACTACCAAATATATTTTATGAAGTCAACATTACACTAGTACCAAAACTAAAGACAACACACAAAAAAGAAAACTACAGGCCACTCTCCCAAATAAACACTGATGCAAAAATCCTCAATAAAATCCTCTCTAACAGAATCGAACTATGCATCAAAAGAACAATATGCCATAACTAAATGGGATTTATTTCAGGGGCTAAGGATGGTTCAACATCCAAAAATCAATTAACGCAATCCAACAAAGAAAAATAAAAACCATGTGATCATATCATTAGATGCTGAGAAAACATTTGACAAAGTTCAACATCCATTTATGATTAAGACCCTTGAAATTCTTGGGATAGAAGGAACATACCTTAACATAATAAAAGCCATACATGACAAACCCACAGCCAATATTATTCTCAATGGTGAAAAGCTAAAAGCCTTTCTTTTAAGATCTGGAACAAGACAAGGTTGCCACTCTCACCACTGCTTTTCAATGTAATACTGGAAGTCCTAGCCAGAGCAATAAGACAAGAGAAAGACATATAAGGGAATGCAAATAGGGAAAGGAGAAACAAAACTATCATTATTTATAGATGATATGATAATATACATAGTGAACCCTAAAAACTCCACAGAAAAACTAATTAAAATAATAAACCAGTTTAGTAAAGTAGCAGGATACAAAATCAACACACAAAAAACAGTAGCTTTTACATATGCAAACAATCAATCTGAAGAAGAAATTAAGAAAACCATACCTTTTACAATTGAAATTAAAAAATCAAATACCTGGGAATAACCCTAACAAAGGAGATGAAGGACCTATACAAAGAAAATTATAAAACACTGTTAAAAGAAATAGAAGAAGACACAAAGAAATGTAAAGACATCTCCTGATCAAGGATTGGAAGAATTAACATTATCAAAATGGCCATCCTACCAAGAGCAATTTACAAATTCAATGCGATCCTGATAAAAATCTCAATGACATTCTTCAAAGAAATAGAACAAATATTGTTGAAATTCATATGGAGCCACAAAAAGCCTTGAATAGCCAAAGCTTTCCTGATTAAAACAAAGGAGAATGGCAGTGTCACACTCCCATTCTTCAAACTACACTACAAAGTCATAATAATTAAAACAGTATGATACTTGAACAAAAACTGACAAACAGACCAATGGCATTGAATAGTAAACCCAGAAATAAAGCCACACATATATGGACAACTAATCTTTGACAAAGGAGCAAAGAATATGCAATGGAGCAAGGACAGTTTGTTCAATAAATGGTGTTGGCAAAACTGGACTGCTATATGCAAAAGAATGAAACTAGACTATTACCTCATACTATGCATAAAAAAACAACTCAAAATGGATAAAATAATTGAACATAAAGACCTGGAACCATAAAATATATAGGAGAAAATATAGGCAAAACACTACATGACATACATCTCAGTAACATCTTTAAAGACTCATCCCCCAAAGCAAAGAAAGTGAAGGAAAAGATGAATAGCTGGTACTACATCAAACTAAAAAGCTTCTGTACAGCAAAAGTGACATTAACAAAGAGACACCCTACTGATTGGGAGAAAATTTTTGCCCTCCATACAACTGATAACAGACGGATCATAAAGATCTACAAAGAGCTCACGTGACTCAAAAAAACAAAGTAACAATCTAGTCAAAAAATGGGCAGAACTCAAAAGACACTTCTCCAAAGAGGAAATGCAAATGGCCAACGGGTATATGAAAAAAAGTTCGACATCACTTATAATCAGAGAACTGCAAATTAAAACCACAATGAGATACCACCTTACACCAGTGAGAATGACACACATTAAAAAAACAGGCAACAACAAATATTGGCGAGAATACAGAGAAATAGGAACTCTCCTAACACTGCTGGTGGGAATGCAAACTTGTCCAATGGCTATGGAAATCTGTATGGAGGTTCCCCAAACTACTAAAAATGGAGCTACCATATGACCCAGCAATTCCACCCCTAGGAATCTACCCCAAGGATACAAAAACATTAATTCAAAAGAACACCTGCACCCATATGTTTATTGCAGCACTATTTACAATAGGTAAGATATAGAAACACCCCAATGTCAAAAAATAGATGACTGGATCAAGATGTGGTACATATACACAATGGATACTACTCAGCAATCCAAAAAGATAAACTCATGCCATTCGCAGCAACATGAATGGAGCTGGAAGGGATTATGCTCAGTAAAATAAGTGAGAAGAAAAAAATGTCGGATGGTTTCACTTATAGGAGAAATACAGGGAAACCAAATAATGTGTCAAGAAAAATAATAGTAAGTAAATAAACAAAATTAGCAGGCAACTATAAATCAGAGATATTCTGCAAAGGAGGGGAAAGGAAAGGGATCAAAACAGGAGGGTTGAGAACAAGGGACTATCATGATTGTTCACAGGTGAGTTGGTGGTGGGAATTTTATGGGGACTACACTTGAGAGGAGAAAGCAAACACTGTACAAAAATGAACAATGATGTAAAATATATATAAGTAAATAGTAAAAAAAATCTTTCCCTCAAATTATTTCTTTACAGTTTTCAATTTTGAAACATTTCAAGTTCTTCTCTGTCTCTTACACACACATACACTCAAACATATTCCTTTTTTTCTGTTAGTTTAATCATTTAAGAGAACAAGGGGTATTCTTTTACTTAATCATAATGTAACCTTCTCATTAGGAAATTTAGTATGGATAAAATATTTCTACCCTATTTCCTTAGTTGTCAACAAGATGTTCTTCAGAGCTTGATTTTTAAAAATTATCCAGGATCCAAGTAAGGATTATACAACCAATTTGGTTGTCATTTCTCCTTCACTGTTTTAATCCTTCAACTTTTTAAAAAAATTGTAATTAACACTGAGAAATTCAGGTCAGTTGTTTTGTAGACAGTCCTACAATCTGAAATTGTCCATTATTTCCCTATAACCAATTTGAGTTAAACATTCTGTGTGATGCATGCTTTCACGGGTGTCAGATCAAAAACATGTACTTTCAGCTTACCCCATTATTGGCGATGACAAGCTTGACTACTTGCCACATCTCTTTTCTATAAACGAACTTTCCCTCCTCAGTAATTAATATGTAATCTGTAAGTGATACTTGGTCATGTGATTATATGTTATTCCCCCAAAACACTTTATCCAAGGTTTCACCATCCATTGACAATCCTTCCCTGAATCATATATTGCAATGAATATTGCAAACAGTGATTCTTCAAGTTTTATTAGTCCTCCTATATTTATTAATGTATTAACTGGCGTTCTTTTTATTTTATTTTAAAAATTTTTTTAAAAGATTTATTTATTTATGCATACAAGCTGGCGTACAGGCCAGAGGCGTGGAGCAGCGAGAGGGTTCACCAGAGACAGAGTGGGGAGCAGAACAGGCAGATTGATGGAAATACACTGCTGAGGGGAGCAGAGAGCGAGGCAGGAGAGGTCTGCTGCACCATGTGGGAATCTCCCCGGCCGGGTGTTGAACTCATGTGGGCGCTGCTGATAGCTTCACAGCACAGCGCCTAACCGCTGTGCCACCAGGGATGCCCTCTTTTTATTTTTTAAAAAGATTTATTTATTTATGCATTTATGCATGCTGGGGTGCAGGCCAGAGGTGTGGGGCAGTGAGAGGGTTCACCAGAGACAGAGTGGGGAGCAGAACAGGCAGACTGACCGAAATATACCGCTAAGGGCAGCAGCGAGCAAGGGAGGAGAGGCCTGCTGCGCCACATGGGAATCTCCCGGGCAGTGCACCCAATTCCCGCTGCAGCTGCCGACAGCTCGACAGCGCTGTCCTTAACCTGCTGTGCCACCAGGGAGGCCCTTACTGGTGTTCTTTTGAAAGAGCATTTTTCACACCACATTTTTAAAAAATATCACTATAGCTTCAGGATTCCTTTTTAAATTCACTGTATTACAATCCATTACCATCATACAAATTGTCCCAGATTTGGCCATTGGAGACCTCTTTTAAGTCAGTGTCTTTTTGATGGGTCTGTATTAGTCTTGAGTAATTCCTAGACAGACTGATGGTATAAATTGAATAAATTCTTAAATATATTGTACAATATATAATATTATATATTTTTAAAAGTGTTTTTCCTCTATTTTAAATTAACCTTTCATACTGATGCCTCCAATTCTAATCCAATGCTACAGGGTTCTTTTTCACCTTTCATCATATTTTAACTCTCTTCTCCTATGGTGGGAAAACTGGTATCAACATATTAACTTTATCTTTCAATATATATAGTTTCCTGATTACTACATCAACAAACTAACAACAAACTACTAGATGAAGCTCATTATTAATTTAGAATTTTCTTCCTACTCAGAATATATCTTCACACAGTCAGAGCTCTGTGCTTAAACAGGCCTGAGTTAAATATTGTGCAAACTTTGATTAAGTTTAGTATTTTTGTTTCTGTTCAGGTTCCATTTTCAGGCTTGTTCTTTTTAAAATCCTTTCTGATTTCATTTCATTTTTGTTAAATAAAACATGAATATGGTTCTAAAGTCAAAATTACATGCAAAGGTATAACTGAGTATTTCCATTCCTACTCTATCTTCCATCCCATTCCCCTCTACCTCTGTATGCATCCATTTCACTGTTCCTAAAGTATTATGTTTCTTTTTGCACAAATGGGCAAACATATTCATGTATTTCTTTCGTATTTTTCCCTGAAGTATTTATAATCTAGCTGAAAAGCTAAATAATGCATTCCCACATAAAAAGTTAATTTGAGACTATGAGGCAGAATATTGGTTCCAAACATAGTTCAGACAATACATGCACTAGTACTAAATGTTCTGGTGGTCTTCTCCAGTACATCTGTAAGAAGCATTCAGAGACAGATTTTGAGAATCATACTAATCATGCACAGAATTCAAAAAGTCATAAACTTTCTAAGTTTTGTATTACCAAACACATAACACAAGAATAGACATTCAAAATTAGTTAAAACTAACTAGTCATTATGTACAGTAACAATGTGCTATACACTCCACAGAAAGGAAGAGCTGTTACAAGTGATACTCGGAATCATGAAAATCTACCTTAAAATTAAAATCTTAAATGTTTAGCAATAGAAACAGATATAAGCTAAAAGCTCACTTTATAACAGAGTTTCACTTTAAAATAGAAAAGCAGGGGCCTCCCTGCATTATGAAGCTATCTGCAGCCACTGCAGCATGAGTTCAATATCCAATCCAGATAGAGAGATTCCCACATGGTGCAGCAGACCTCTCTTGTCTCGCCTGCTGCTCCCCTCAGCAGTGTATTTCAGATGTGTCTGTTCTGCTCTCCACACTGTCTCTGGTGAATCCTCTCACCACCCCATACCTCTGTACTACACCCCAGCTTGTATGCATAAATAAATCAATCTTTAAAAAAATAAAATAAAATAGAAAACCATTAAAACAAGGAGTTCTAATAGATAAGTCTAACTGTCCTTAGAAATAAAAACTTTCCCCGTGCTATGACCTTTAGCAGGAAATATATTAAATATCCAGACACAACCAGTGATAACATGTACTAAGCACCACACCAAGTGCTTTGCATACATCACTTTGTGTTCTTCTCATAACATTCATGTTAGGTTATCTTTGTTGTTGTAATTACTTTCATTATTCCCATCTTGCTGATGAAGGAGCTAAGGCTTTTCAGATGTTGAGTAACTTTCCCAAGGTTGCAGAATAGTACAATACTGGCTAGCAACTTAAAAATTAGAGTTAGGTAAAGCACCTATATGTGATTGTCCACTCTGTTTTTATCCACATTGTACATGTGTATTATTTCAAATAGTCAAATGATCCTTAGAGGGTAGATAACAAAAGCGGATCCAACTCTAACTCTAACCTCTATTTCTGAAAGACAAACCATTTCAACTTAGCTATTTCTTTTGTTACTACCTTCATGTTTATAAAGAATATTCTTATGTTCCTATATTAGAGATGATCTACTGACTTCCTATAACAGATTAAATTTAAAACTCGTACTTACATTTTACTAATTTTCAACCTCCCAATAGTTATAACACATGATTTTTGTTAGTTAGTAATTAGTATTTAGAATACTGTCACTATGTAAAAAATATTATGTACTGCCAAGGTTAATAGCATCTTATAATAACATTTCATTTCTTATCCAACAATGGCATTCCTAGGTTTTAAATTTTTCTCTTTTAGTTTCCTGAATCTCCATTACTAATATTTCCTAAAATTCTCCAACTTCCCCTGAAGATTATTTTCCACATAAGCAGATGAACCAGTTTATCAAGTTCCATTTCTTCTCTCTTAGAGCACACTTTCTGGAATCCTCTGTAACTCTTGACTTACATGGACTGGTACTAGGCTGACTACTTTGATCATATATTGCAGTCCATGACTTCCTGGTTACCTGCAATCTTGATTCATTTTCTCTGCTCTGCTGGAAAACATCCTCTAGGATGTCATCCAATCCACATTTCAGAGTGAAGCTGATTGGGAGGTTTGTGACTCAGCCTCATGGCTGACTGCAATCCCTGTAATTGCCTGGCGAACTGGCCTTTTGCTGAGAAATCAATTGTCTGTAACCTCTGGTATTCACCCTGGGGCTATAAACTTTCTCCAGAGATGAATGCTCCAGTTTTATGCCTGGAGATGGACATCCAGGTGCCAGTGCTGGAGCATGTGGCCAAGCAGTGTGTGCAGGATTCGCCCACTCCATGCACATTTGCCCACAGATCCCTATGCCCAGGGTAGCCTCTAGTTTACCGCCCTGAGCTGGGCATCCACGTCCCTATTATTTGGGAGGATCACCTACATACGCATGGTCAGGAAAGGTAAGAGGCCTGAGGATACTCTTCCTTATTCAGATTTTCAACTTATCCTACGACTACCAACCCCACAACTCACTACCATCTTCTAAATAGTCTGGTGTTGCCTACCTACTCCAAAGGTTAGTTCATTGGTGTGAACTAACCTCTTTCTTTTGGGTATCCTCTTAAAATAAGTTTAAAATAAGTTATAAAAGTTGTTACAGCAACTATTCTTTCAACCATTTTCTTTCAAAATTGGTCTTGATTTCTGGTCTTCTGTTGTCCTTGCTTTCATTATCCTTGTAACTTAAAAATCTGAATTTTGTGAATACTAATAAGTTTAGAAAACAAGATGCTATATTTTCAACAAAAATTAATGTGTTCAGGGAAGTTTGTCCTTAAAATAATACATGAGCTCATTCTGTTACATAAAAAAAAAAGTCTGATTTAAGCTGAGTTCTGAAAAAAATTGTATTTCTAATATTTTACTCTATAACAGTGCCTCTGGATTTCCAGCAAGTCATCAGACCTTAGGAAAATAAAGAAAACTGTAACTTCCTTCAAATGTAAGCTAGAAGACTTAACTAATAAGTTATTAAAAATACTGTACAAAATGAAAATATAAAGCCATAGCACTTCTTGGTTCTATGCTTCATTAATTGAAGCTAAAGAGAGGATTCTCTGAAAAATTAGAATTTTTATTAACTACTTGCATGTGTTACTCAACAAGTTCTCAATTAGCCAGCATTAGAAATGGATAGTGGCTCTACGTAAAAAAGCTAATTCTATTGATTGTGTACTATTAGAATGTTGGGTGAAACCAAACACTACTTAAATGTATCAGAAAATCCGATTAAGGGAAATATGTGTTAATCTCCTTTGTAAAGTTAATAAGTACTTCTCTATATCACTGGCTTTGTAATTCTATATGTATTTTCTTAACCTTTCACCAATGAATGTATTAATTCATACGTAGTGCTATGCTTGTGCCAAAATAACTACTCGATACTATTTGAATCAAAAGATTAAAGTAATCAGTGCTCACACTGTAAAAATACACAGTTAATATTTAATAATAACTTCCCAAAAAGTCATTGGCATTTAAACATACATAATTAAGGGTGAAATTGAATCCCAATTTTAATCATGGAATTATATATACTTGAGAATAAAGGCCTATAAAACACATGATGCAGGTATGAATGGTAAGAAATAATACATATCCCACAATTGTTTTTCTTATCCAGAAATCCATTTTTCTCCATGATAGGTGGCTTTTGTTGATTTATGTATTCATATATCTGTTTTCTATAGCTAATTTATAATGATACAGAACTCTAAAGAAGTGTATGGTAAGATAACAATGAGGCTGCAAGATAGGGGCAAACAAATACCTGCCAATTCAAAGAGCTAATATTGTTGATTAAAGACCCAGCTCGAGAAATAACTAATCCCCAGTTAACTCTGTGTTTCTCAGTGCAAAGAAAAATGAGAAAAGCAGTGAAGATAAATGGCTATTAATGTCCAATAAAAAAAGTATATCAACTCACTATGAGAAAGAAATACTGTTTTCTGCATGAAATTCTAAGAATATTTGTTGACGTCATATTAAACATATTAAGTGCCATGAAAGGTAATGTCACCCAAAGTGGTTTTCAAAAGATGTTTTCACATAACCATGTTTTTTTTTTTTTTTTGTTAATTTTGTATTCACAGCTGAGATTTATTACAGCAAAAGGGAAAAAACTCAAAAGGGAAAGGCACATGGGGTGAAGCCCAGAGGAAATCAGGTGCGTTTCCAAGAGCCCTCTCCAATGGAGTCACGAGGAACGCACATAATCCCCGTAGCAACAGTGAGTGTGAAATTGTCGGCTGCCATGGAAGTTCACTAGACACTCAGTGCCCAAGGTTTTTATTGGACACTCCTTTGTCTATCAAGTACTGAAATTCCAGAATCCAAGAAGGCAGGTTTTCAGCATAAACAAACAATTTAGGCACCACAGCCTCTCTTAGTAGGGAAAGTTTTATAGCAGTGTAGGAAAATGTTTGCCACTCAAGCTCCCAGGTCATTCGGTCAATGACCCACTTGCAAGTAAGACTTTCTAAGGAGAGGGACCATGTTAACCCCGTTCTGCACAGATTCCATTAAAATAAAATGTGACAATCCACTAAATTGATTTCACAAACCATTAATGAGTCACAACCCAGTCTGAAAACACAGCTTTAGAGAACCAATCTTAAATAAACAAGAAAAGACCCTTATTGTCACCAAATTTCCCTACTTTCTGATTTTTTTCTCTGCTCTGTTTTCACTGTAAAATTTGCTAAAGTGCTCTA
Organism: Scalopus aquaticus; assembly: GCA_004024925.1. Lineage (NCBI taxonomy): Eukaryota > Metazoa > Chordata > Mammalia > Eulipotyphla > Talpidae > Scalopus > Scalopus aquaticus. Next base: position 43,842 of record PVIJ01009481.1, read on the forward strand.
TATTTTGGATATATTTTCACACTTGCAATTAAGTGTTACATTTTTTTGAGTTTTTTTAATCTAGAAAAGTACAAAGGAAAATGCAAGAACCATATTCCTGCCATCTATCAGTAAGTGTTAAATTGCTATATTTACTCAAACTTTAATTATCAAAATATATTTTAAATAGAAGCCCAAAACAGTATATACGATATTTTAAATAGGTGTCCCAAAGCAGTATATATGATTGTGGGTATTGTAGCATTAGTACAATTGATATACAAAAATACATTGTACAGGGACAGAGTACATTTTAAATGTTATATTCACTATACTTATCAGTGAATATTTACTTGATAAACTTATCAAATTCTGTCAGGCATGCTGACCCTCACTCTATTGTGCCTACCAAGACTTCATAATTTTTTTTATTTGAGTATTACATATATTTAAATATGTTTTAAATATTTGGAAACAGGAGAATGTGTCTCTTTCTTTTTATCCCTTGTAAGTTTATTACTGCTTATTTTAGGTATGTTTTCTCTTTTAAAAGACTAGATCTCAAACTACCTCTGATTATGTTTTATTTAATCTAGGCCTTAAATCAGATTCAATATATATTTGTTCAGGGGGTATAGCTCAGGGGCAGAACATTTGACTGCAATATGTATTTGTTCAATGATATGATCATTTCAGTTCCTACTAAAATGCATATGAAGACAGATGAAAAAAAACCTCAGCAACAAAACTAGGCCGGCAGTTAATATGCTACCAGGAAGAATTTCTTTAAATACCACCACTGATGGAAGTGATACAGAAGAGGAAGAGGGAAGAAAGAAAAAGACAAAATGCAATGGTAAATAGAGAATTTTATGGACAAATACCATGAAAATTAATACTTGGTTCTATTAAGTAATCACTTTTAAATTAGAAGTGACTTTTTGAGAATCTAGCATTTCCTTGTTCTTGCAAGTAAACCTTTTGGATCTAATTCAATGAAGAAGCATCTACAGTAATGAATATTGACAGGCTTTAAGACCTTACCTAACCAAGTGACTTTTGAGTAATTATGTGAAGAAAATTGTTTAAAAAGGCTAATATAATCATATCCAGATACTGAAAATCAGGAGGTAAGGTGATCACAGCACAGTGCTCTAGAATCAGAGTATTCTAGCTCTAAAACCAGATTCAACACTTACTCTTGTCCAGAAGGATCGTTTAACTTCAGCTTTGAGGCCTTTTCTTTCAGGTAAATATATTAATGGCAAAATTGTAGGACCACTGTATGGATAATCACAGATAATGTCAGCTGACTGGTGCACAGTAGCTACTTAATAAACAGTGACTATTATTTCCTTATTATTGAAGGTGAGAGCCCAACTACACTTGGATTCACTTTTTAGTCTTTAGATTTCTACCATCCCCAAAGATAAAACTCTTCGTGGAGTAAGTCTAGGATAAAACTTCAAAATAAGGAAAAGTGATATTTGATGTTCCGCCTCCTTCCCTTTTAACATCCCCATCTCATTTCTTGAATTCTTGGTTCCTTTTATTCTCACCATCCTACCTTCAAAATTATTGCTTTCCTTGTAGAACTGAGGTGTGAGGTGAGGGAGAAGAGTGAGAACAAATTGGGGAGGGAGGATGGAATGTGGAATATGGTGGAGAACAATGGAATATGGTGGAGAACTAGGGGCGCTTTGGTGAGGGGCATACTATGGTAACTACATCTGAAGGAGGAGATCCCATACTTCCAAATTACCAACAACAATGTAAACCAACTTTACCTCAATTAAAAAAAATATTGTTTTCCAATGTGACTGAACAAATCTACAGTCTGTGCTTAGTGTCTTAACCTTCCCAATTTATAACCCAATTTCACCATATTAATTGAAATCATGAACCTAAAAGCAGAACTTTAGGTGCCCTGACAGGTCAGGGAAGGTTAGCCTTTGAAACTGGCAGATCTTAGATCATTCCTCAGCACCCAAGCACAGCAGAATTGGGGAGACCATTAAAGCCACTGGAATATCACCACTCCTGGTTTAACTGGTGATGTAATGGGGCAGTCAGGAGCAAAGAAGCAAAAAGCAATTTCTATACATTCTGCTAAAGGAGCTGAACAGGGAGGGTCTAAACTCTACTGTACATATAAAAAAAGAGTTGCATTTTTCTTAAATTCTGAAAGGTACACTACTTTTTTACACAACAAAAGGTTTTTATTAAAAATTAAAATAAGCCCAACTGAAGCATTTTTGAACAAAATTTCCTAGAAATTCAATGTGATATAGCTTTCATCTAAACAATCCAAATTGGGGCCTCCCTGGTGGTACAAGGGGTTAAGTCTCAGCCTATGAAGCTATTGGCAGCCACTGCAGCAGGAGCTCGATCCCCAGCCAGGGAGTGACCTACAGGGCATAGCAAATCTCTCTTATCTTGCCTGCTGCTACCCTCAGCAGTGTATTTCAGTCAGTCGGCCTGTTCTGCTCCCCACTCTGTCTCTGGTGAATCCTCTCTCTCACACACTCCAACACCTCTCACCTACACCTCAGCTCTTGCATGCATAAATAAATCAATCTTTAAAAAAGGTAAATAAAATAAACAATACAAATTGGTTTGGCCATTCAAATGTACGAAACAATACTCCCGTTAAGCTACTTCATGGACTGCCTATTTAGAAAACAAGTATAGAATGTAAACATCTAATGTTTTATTACAACTTTTTTAAACATTATAGAAAGTGCAATGGAAACTAAAATTGAAATACTTGATTGCTAATGTATCAAGTATAAAATAGATAAAACCATGGTAAATCATTATGCTCTGGTAGTTCCTATATGAAAGGAAATAATTCCATAACACACTAATAGCTTCAGATAAACTGTTTCATAACAATACCTTCACTTCTTTAGATCAAACAACCAAGGAGAATAATTTAAGAAAATGTTGCTCATTTCACTTTGCAAAATGGATGAGCTACATACATACAACAAACCTTGAAATTTCCTGGCTAACTGCTGTTCTTTTCTCCATGAAGTCAAATTGAAATCCTATGTGACCTTAGATTTTGTAAAAAAGAACACTGAGCTATTTTTCATCAGCAAAAGAAACCCACAAAGACAAGTATGAATCATAAAAAAAAAAAAAATTACTTAAACTAGTCTAAAATAAGTGGAGCAATATAGGAATGGGAACATTTTTAAAGATTCTATAACATAACATGGTAAAGATCAGCTAGAAATAAAATTACAAGGATATAAACTGTTTTTGCAGATATTTCTCATAGTGAATGCGTATGGAAAGAGATTGAAAATTGTCAGCAGTTTATTTTGTACTAGTCAGAAAAGCAAAGTTCACCCTTAATATATAATTAGCACACTAAAATGAGAAAGAAAAATGGAAACTCTCTCTCTTCTCTCTCTCTCTCTCTCTCTCTCTACATATATATATGTGCGCCTTTCAGAGGAATAACATAATAGAAGAGAAAGAAAGGGAAAAATAAGAAGAGAAGTTAAGAAAAAAGGAAGGGGAAGGGAGAGGGAGAGTGGGAGGGAAGACGGAGGGAGGAAGAAAAGAGTCTATATCTAATGATAAAACAAGTAGACTAGTCAGATGCCAGATCCAATGTCTGGTGGCATCATAATGCATTATTACATTGTTATAGCTCTCCATGGCAAATGAATCTCTCTTTCTCTCTGTCTCCCTCCGCATCCCCTATTTCCTCTCCTCCTCCTTACTCTTCCTGAAAGAGAATCCCTGCTGCTTCTAAGAAAGTGAAAAAAATAACTGTTCAGGCACAATGTCTGTAAGGGCTTAACAGGAGGTGTTAAGAAGAAATCACAAGGGTTTTCGCAGCACAAAATAAATGTGCTTTGTTTGCACAGCTGTCCTTCACCTCTTTCTTAATCTAGTTTGTGAGTGTGGATGAGGAGAAGTGAAGACAACAGTCTTTCTCTGCCTTTACCTATATTCCAACAAGAGACCCAAAGATATAAGTAGAGAAGAAGAGTAGCGAAAAAGATGAGTGGAGAAAAAAAACAAAACAAAACCCTCTTTTACATACATTTCTGATATCTCTATTCAGAAAAACATATTCTACCTACTTTCTTGTTATTGTGAAGTTGTTATATAAAATTACATGTTATGTGGTATAAAAATACTTGAAATAAATTATCATTTTACCAGAAAAAAATTTTGTCTTAATACTCAATGCTAATATCAAGGTGGAGAAGCTAAAACTCAGTAATAAACTATAAACCTAAACCTTTTTAGAAAGTATTTTGACAACTTCAGTTCAATATGAAGTGAGTTAATATGAAAGATCTTCTTACCAGACATAAGCACATAACAATAATGAATAAACAAAACACATTTTACTATCCAATTCAGCTTGAAACTAAGAGAGAAACCTCTAAGATCAAGAGAAAGACCTCCAAGGGAGGGGTTAGATAGAGGATATAACTGAAGGCAAAGGACAAGAAGAGACCCAGCCTCATGGAGATCTTCACTTGAGCTAAGTGTACAAAGCCACAAAGGGTTGCTCCATTTGCAAATTCAACCAATATTCACCATGGCCAAGAGAATTCACATTAGTCTTGACTGAAAGTAGAAAGAGTCATCTTAAAATTGGAACCCCTGGCCTGGTCTGTGCTCAGGGATGGGAAGTACACTCATAGTAGCCATGTAATTCATAGTCCAGGAGCAGAAACTAGATATGATGACAGGTCTGGCATTGGTTAAGCCTTAACTTCTTTGTTAAGTACAGCTTCTGACCTGGAACATGAGGGATGTGTGTGGAAAACAATTCCAGTAAAGATGACTGTAACTGTCAGAAAGTGCAAGTTAGGGTTAAGAACAAGGAAACGCAAGAACAAGACACATTAGTCACCACAAACACGAGATTTCTGCACCCTAATTATGGAAGACAGCAGGACAAGTTTAAAAAAGACTTTAAGTAGGGTTAAAATGCCTAAATTGATAAAGGGGAGAAAAGAAACTATTAGGCAAGAATAAGACTACTGCATGAAAAAAAAAGAGAAATGAAAATGAAGTAGACAAATTCTACATAAAAGCACACTCATTTATATAATTTAACTCACAAGTTGATGTATAGGCTAGACAAAGCTGCAGACAAGGTTAGGGAATTAGAAAATATATCTTAGGGTATCACCTACAACTTAATCTTGCATAAATGTTGAATATATATCAAATATATGTATATGTTCAATAACTGTACTTACCCTAAAAGGACAAGTCAAAATATAGATGAAGCTATATATACAAATATGATCATCACTGAGGTCAACTGTAGTCAGAAAAAACTTAATGTCCAAAGACAGATTATTAAGTGGCTATATGTTCACTTAGTGAAATAGCAAGGCCTGTGAAGTAAATGGAAAATATATATGAAGTAAATCCAAATGAATAAAAGGGTTGAAATTTTTATGCAGTAATTATAACTATGTAACATATATAGTGAAATAATACATCAGTGAATGTGCGAGGGAAGTGGGGTTATATTACTTTTACCTTTTCTGTAGCTCTTTATTTAGGAATTAAATATTACTAATCACAGCATTAGATAGCTACGCTAACCAAAATGTCTCCACTCTCGTACCACAGCTATAATGTAAATTTTAGAATCTTGAAAGAAAAGTTCAGGCCTTTTTCTCTTAGTTATATACAAATTAAACATCTCCAACATAAACTCTACTTCAATGCTCTACTCTTGATTCAGTCTTTCACTGACACCATTCTGGGCATTATGTAAAGTGTATCTCATTGACTTCACATAATGAAATGAGACAAAGTCAAAAGACCTGGGACACATTCTCAGGTCTCAGACTGTGACAGCACTTTCCAGGAGCGGAAGGGTGCGTCAAAATTAACTACTGAATTAATAGGCCATTACCTAGTCTATATAAAAGGACCACCTTCTTACCTATTCCTTAAAGCTTTAAGACAACACATAAATGATATTTCCATGCATTTTAAATGCTACTCCTAGAAAGTGATATAAATCAAACTGGAATTTGCTACATAAATGATTTCCTATAATTTCTAATTATGCTCTAATGCATTAGGTTTTATGGAAAGTCACATTTAATCAGCTAGCAATCTATTCTTGAAAGTTTTCTACTGCATATAATAATTCAATCAAAGATAGTAAGTGTAAATAGTCACATTCACATTTAGAATGCAACATGGTATATGAATTTCTATCACTATAACGTAAAAATTCTTAAAGATTAAGTGTTCTTTAAGATTTCAAAAGATGTGGATTTAATGACAAATTCTTTCAAAAGATTTTCAAAAAAAGCATTGAAGCTCTATTATAGGAAGCTTAGGTGATGACCACCTGATGACTGAAAACCCAATCCAGGTATCTGCTTTTATCATGAAATATTTTCCCTGCAGAGATCAAGTTTCTCATTCTGTTGCCTGCAAAACAGAAAAGTCTTTCTGCTTTCTCATCACCATCAAAGAGTTTCAGATTGTACCCGTATGTTAAGCAAGATAAATCTACTTAAATTGTAGAGTCAACAGTTTTGTAGGGAATTTTTTATCTTTGATGTCTAGATATGCTGATATTTTAATGTCAAGAAGCTTCAGACAGTCCCTTAAGTGACCTGAAATACTAAGTTTGAGGTCGAGTTTACAAAATCAGTCCTTTTAATTGTATCTATAAACCCTGCATACATGCGTTTAGAAAATACCTTTTGCCTACTTGTGTAAACTATTGAAAAAACCTGAATATTTTGTGTAACTATAAGTAGTGAGACTAACTTCTAAGACACAAATCAGAATTAGCACTTCAACATGAGCTATGTATGGCCTTTGTCCTTTGTGTATATATTTATGCATTTATAATTTTATCTCTTCTCTCTCCACAAAAGGTTTATAATGAACACTACAGAGGATCATTAAAAAAGATTCAGACCAGGGCCTCCCTGGTGGCACAATGGGTTAAGCACAGCACTATGAAGCTATCCAGAGCTCCTGCAGCAAGAGTTCGATACCCGGCCAGGGAGATTCCCACATGGTGCAGCAGACCTCTCCTGCCTCGCCTGCTGCTCCCCTCAGCAGTGTACTTCAATCGATCTGCCTGTTCTGCTCCCCACACTGTCTCTGGTGAATCCTCTCACCACCCCACACCTCTGGCCTACACCCCAGCTTGTATGCACAAATAAATAAATCTTTAAAAATAAAATTCAGACCCTCATACAGCACACAGAGAGCCTTGTTCTTCTTTCAAAGATGCTATAATAGCTCATAACGTGAGCCACTGTATCTTCCTTTGGGGACAATTTCCTACGCAGGTAACAAAATCATTCTTGTTATCCTGAATATGCTGCATATTTACTCTCCCTGGGGCTAAGGTCTGCTTATCTCCCCTCAGTTTCCACTGACATCCCTCTTACCATGTGATTCATCAGTCACAGGAAAACTATCCTGGCTGAAAACTGGAGGGTGTGGTTTGATGATAGGGCAGAAGAAAAAGCATTTAACCAGGTTAGGATGCAGGAGAGATGAACTGCGGCGGGATGATAGCAGTTTCCGTGTCAGCCGCCTACCTACTCCTGAGTCCACTACTGGACTACTTCTCAGTAACAGGGTCAAGATTAGATGCAGGCCCTCAATCGGAAGATAAATCATATCATTGGAATGCCTACTTTAATATTTGGTTTTTGATTTATTATTTATATATTTATCTAAAACATTCTTACCTAATTTTTTCGAAAACTACCTCTGAGAAAAGTGACCTTATTGGATTATTGAACTTGAAAGAAAAAAATTGAGAGGAAAAAAAAAAAGATGAGAATCAAAACTCTAGTTAAAAAATGCATTTTAAGTGCAGAGTTTTAAAGAGCTTGACATCATTTGGTGTCAAGATAACATCAAATCATCTTAGATGAGACTAAACATGATCAATTAGATCTGAGTTCCCATCAACAGGCCTTCCCTAATTTTTCTGAACTTCAATTTGCTCCCCAAAAATCATTTATCTCACAAGCAAATTTTGAAGAATAAAGAGAAGAAAGGGTATAGCATGAAAACTGAAAACAGACACTCATAGATACTCAATAAATATTTTGCCTTTCTATCATTGCAATTACCTTTTGGTGATGATGAGAACGTCACTGTCTCACAACTGTTAAGTGTTTAATATGTGCGAATCACTGTGTCACCATTGTAATAAGGGAACCCTGAGGCCTGAGGAAGTTAGGTAACTTTTCCAAGGTCACAAGCCAACAAGCAGCAATGCTCGGAATTTAATTCATATCAGTCTGATTCCTGAGTCAGTGCTGTTTTCCACTACAATTTGCCTACTCCCTTATCAGTTATAGAAAAATGCAGTCTCTCCATTCTGCTTCTTACAGAACACTATACGTGAATAAACCTATCATATGTAACAATGAATTTTACATTTACTCAGAAAGTATAATTCCTAGATCCCAATCACAACTATGTATGTTACACTTTACTGACAAATACAAAACAATTAAATAAAAGTATTAAAAAAAAACCCAAGAATTCTACTTCATCCCAATCACATTCTAAACCAAATGCTAATGATAACATTAGTCAACAAATTTTTACAAAAGTCATGTTACTGAAATAAAATCAGTCATTTCCTATCAATTTGTATGTGCTCAACACGAATATGACAGTCAAATTCTAATTTTGGCTCGAGTTTTTTTTTTGTCTTCTGCAATAAATTGATGTTTACATCACAAAATGCATGCTGATAGTAATAGGCCTATGGTTAATATCTGTAAAAAATCAAGTCATAGACTACTTTTTATATTTCTTCGCTTGTCTCTTGTACAGCTGTTCACGAATAGAATGGATGGAAGACAGTTTCCATTGTGTAAAAGCACAGCCTGAAGACTCAGTTTTGAAGAGCCTAGAAATAGTCTCCATTCTTGTGGGTCATGAGTGATTTCTAAGGCATTCATGAGGCCCTCAATATTGGAACAGAATACCAGAGTACTTTTCTTTCTGAAGAAAGGCTCCAACTGCTGGAGGCACTTTCGATATAAAGTAATTGTGACATCTTCCTCTAGAAGATTCCACTGTTGGTGTCTTGATCCTAGCAATTCTGCCTTGTTCTTGGATAAGTTCAAATCACAAACCCGGTCATTTAGTTCTTCCTGTGTTAGTCTGTGTGGGGTTGATGTTGCCCCACAATGAAAATCTGGATCACTGCATGCTGATGGAACAGAAAAACAGGTCGGCTCACCTTTGTCCTCATCAGATGAATCAAGAGAATATTCTGCTGAGGTTCTCGAATAGGAAGTCTCTCACCATGTGGAACTGGTCTCAATGCAGACAGACTGTTTGGGTAGACTATTCTCAATTTATTTTGCTTCGTTATTCCTCCATAAAGAAGAGGAACCAAGCAGAAGTAAAAGTCTTTTATGGGGCTCTGTTCACACCATGGGGACTGCATACAGCATTGAATGTCTTTTGCCATTGAACCACTGTGAAAACTGTGTTGTACATGTAGCACAGCATATATGCAGGGCCCAAGGCTTGTCTTGGTCACCAACCTTGCATCTGAAGTAAAGATGATAAGCCTTCTTCACTTGAGAAGGGATCCTTTTCTTTTGGTTGGCAAATGTCACTTCCCCACAAATAGAGCAGAAATTGTCCACACTATTAATGCACTTTCGAGGCATTACTGTTCTGTATTGTGCCCAAATGGATAAAATAAGAACAGTTCTATGGAACAGTAGCTAAAACTGTCTCACACAAAGTCTGAAATATTTTCAATGCTCAGCTTTCCGACAGGGCTTTAGAGAGCGCACCGCTGACATCAGCTTACTTCAGCAGCCGCCTGGCAGTAGTATTGTATTGCATCAGAAAATGATGCAATCAACTCTGGATGATGTGTGCATGATGGTCTTATGCAATGCGATGCAATATTACATCATTCTATGCTGATTTAGGATGTTGTTGCAGTCCTACTGGATAAATTTACATGGTGAAACATATAAAATGAACTATAAGAAATATCTTCAAAACAAGAGCTAATAAAAAATTTTCCGGATTATATTCATGTTCAGTACACCACAATATTACAGATTAGGGCCTTTTTTGTCAGTAATGATGTCACTGTTGACCGGTGTAATCACTGAATCATGTTATCTCAGAGAGAGTGAAGAACTTTAATCTTACCCATTATGCTCACATATCTGATTCTTAGTCAACCTTACATGTCTGAAAATGAGTGTGTATATGCATATGTATGTATGTGTACACATATACGAGACAACAAGTTAACTACTTACAGAGAAGACCACTCAAAATCTTTGACCAACACCACTATAACTAAATCAATCTTTCTATTGAACAAGCAAGATTTTCCACTTTCTCCTTATCAGCAGTAGTTTCCAGACTCCACAGTATTGTGGTTGCTCTGATTTATCTGACGTATCTGTCTTATACTGTGGGTCAGACTATTACAACATAAGAAGTAGTCTTGCCATATTATAACTAATACAGTTGGCAATATTCTGACTTCTATATATAATAGAACTAAATATATTCCCCAATATACATTATGTACACAGTTACAAAAATAACATAATGGGGGAGATTTCCACTATGAAGAAGGATGTGAAATTTAATAAGCCAGCACAAAAGTATATGGACATTGGCAGAAAGTGGAGAAGGAAGAGCTCAGAGGAAAGCACAGGGCGAGGGTTATGCAGACAACAGAAAGACAATAGAGGAAAATAGGTAGCAGTGATAGAAGTAGATAACAAGGTTAAAAGAAATAATAACTTTTAGTATAAAAATCAAGGAAGGAATCCAGATTGGAAGTAAATGAGGAAATGAAATAAGAACAAAGCACAGAGAAGCAAGCAATTCTTCTAAGTCCCACTGGGACAAAAAAGGTGGCCAAGAGAGCATTTAGTTAGTGAGATGGAAGCAAAAGTAGGACAGCAATTCAAAGTGATTTGGGCCAGTTAAAAACCATGAAGTTCATGATGAAGAGGATTAGGAGACTTGAAGTCATGAAATACCCACGAATAAGCACATTGTTCAGTGTCTGGAAAGTGGCAGCTAAATTCCTCAGCAACCAAATAAGCCTTCTCACAGTCAATAGCAACAGACCAGAGAGAAAGATACTTCATTCAGAAGATAACAACTCGACAAAAGATGTCCAGGGTTGGGATAAACTGAGTAGGCCATTTTGGGGATTTTTATTCCTTCTAGTAGTTTATTCCCGAACAGTATCAAATTAATTCAAAATAGACCATTAGTTAAGGATTTGAGGTTTATAAAAATTTCTGTAACTAAAGACACTATTTCATACGTGAAATACAATAGCACTTAAAATGTATCCACAAAAATTATTTTAGTACACCCTACCTAGATTGAAACAGTAATTCTAGAGGTCTCAGAACGCTCCCTCTTCTGTCAGGGATAATTGATGGCAGTAACATTTGTTCTTCAGCTGCTGTGCATTTTTTCACTTATCATTGCTTTGAATCACACTACTCAGCATTAAAAGATAATCATTTTGTTTCCCTCTCTCAGCACAAATAATGCAAAATCCATGCAGTGATGCATGGAGGATTTCATTACAATGTATGCTATTATACAAGGGGAAATCCTATACTTTTTCAAAACCATAAATTTAAAGAGGAAAACTAAGATAAGTCTGAGAATTTGGAGTAGTAAGCAATAATTCTTAATTTTAATGACTGTGATCAAATTTTAACTTTATATTTTAACACTAAAAGTGTATTTATGAGAATTATCAGGAAAAAGACTTATTTCAATTAATTTTATTATCATTTTAATTTTTAGTTGATAAAACCTATCATTACAATTTTATCTATCATGTTATAAAGATATTAACAAGTGGTGATATTAACATGGGATTCTACATGCCCAAGTCTTCACTAAATACTTCATTCTATAGTTCTCAAGTTAACGAACTTAGAAGAACTCCTCTATTCATCACTAACCTCAAAGATACTGCCTCTAAAATAAATATTAGCAAGAGTGAAATATTGCGACAGAATAAACACCCAGGAAGACTGATATAAGAAAAAATTGTTCATACAAATTAAATTTATTTAAAAAAATAAAGAAAATTTATTTATATAATAATACAAGAAAAATTATTTAAAAATTCACATAAATATTGAAGTTAGCATTCTCTAATAAGATTCTAATTCTCAGAATATTTATGCCTTCTTTATAGCCCTCATGAGAAAAATCTCATAGATAAGCAGTAGATAAACTGAAAGGACAATTAAGAAATCAATATTCTGCAAACTGCCAAATCAATTTAAAAAAAAGGTAGTTTTTGAACTGATGATTGAAAATTTTGGGCTCTTTATTCCATGGTTATTTTGGAATGTTTTAACCATTTGCATCTGAAAGATAGTACTTATACACTGTGCTTCTATACTTTTGAAAAGATTTATACCATTAAAAACAAGTGCTTGATATAAACATATTACTCTTCAAGTCTAAGGATTTACATTTATTCAATCTTTCATAAAGCCTTTTACTGTAGTAATTCATTGAGGATTACCCCTTTCACTTAATGTACCATAGAACATGATTTAAGTTAGAATATGGAAAGCTTCCCTAAAATGTATTGTATTCCCTATGTAGGTACACACAAATTCCCATATCTTAGTCAATATATTTAGATAAGATGAAATGTATTCTAGAGCATCTATTTCTCTAATATGCATTCTGAAATTCTCCATTTTCCCCCTAAAATATCTGATTAATGGAAGATACAAAGTTCCTTAGGAAATAATGAAAACATAATATTAAGGGTGAAAGATCAGTGTTTTCTTTACAGTATTATATTCATATAAAAATATCATATAAAATGACAATGAACAAATTATATTTGTCAGTTGATATCTCTAATATAATACCTCTTAGCATTTACCCACTGTGTCATATATACCTATCATATCCTCTCTCTTCATATATATAAAATTTGTTAGTGTTTGTCAAGCTGTGATGCAATATACAGTGATTACCACTTTACTCAGGTTTTTTTCTTTAAACCAGCTTTAAAGACAAAACACCTTTCCAAGTGATTATTCATGCCTTACACTACCTAAATAGCTTTTTAAATAGACAGTTGTTTAAGGTCAAGATTATGCAGAACATGGCAAAGTTTTGTATCACTAAGTGCCAAAGGCTAAAACAAAAGGAAGAGATGTAAATTCTGAAAGTACACAGTAAGTAGTGAGGCTTCTCAGTAATCCAAGGGAAGAAAAGGATCTGTCTTCAGTGAATGGAACTATCACATGACCTATGGCAAAGTAATCAGGACAAGACTCATCTGTACTAAGTTTCAGGGAAAAAAAAAAACTGCACTAAGTTTAGTAATTATACTAAATTGATCTTGCTAATTTATAGTTAGGTTATTGCCCTGTGAACTGTTGGAATCTGTTTATAAGTTTGTTTCAGTTTTATAGGTGAAGAATTATGGAAGGGGTATAGGTATATAGAATACGCAAAAAATATAACCGGATTCATGGGTATATTACATTGTTTACTCTACAGGAGGGAGTCCAAGACAATTTTTTCCTTTAAAGGTGGTCTGAATATTTCTGAATTTTAAGAAACACTGCTCCATACTTTTCAAAGCAGTCTTTACCATTTCACCTGATCCTTACCTCATACCAGCCCAGAAGGACTCACCTCTACTTTCAAGATTAGTCAAATGTACTAGAATTAGGGTACCTGCCATGCTGTAGTTACCATCTAGGTTGTGGCTGATTACAGTGCTTTTTCTATAATACCATACTAAATATATCAGTGAGCTTGGGCTATGTTTTTTGAGTTTGGGAAGAAAAAAAGAAAGACCACTTCTATTTATTTTTCTAGAAGAAGTGGGACAGATGTGAGAGAAGGCATACACTTATAGGCATTCTCAAGACAGAAAGCATCCAGTGAAACTGGAGATCTGTTGGTAATGTCAGCTGAGGAAGCAGTGACTCCCTGCCAGCTCCTAGTGCCAACTTCCCTATGCACCTGCGGATAGCCACTGATGTCACAAGCTGGCTAAAAATGGAATGGCGTTCCTACAAGAGGAAATTTAAAATGAAATATCCCTCGACCAACCACTCTCATGACTCAACTAAAAGACTCAGAACCAGAACTAACAAGCGCCAGCAGGCCCTGCTCGTTCTCACATAATAAACAGTACTTTTTCCTTCTATGTTCAATAGAGGCTTCGAGTCACCTTGAGACAGGAAGTTCTATCTTATGTCAAACATTGCTATTGATCAGTTATAAGTTTTAACTATGTAAAGGTCTATACAGATATAATTTCTACTTATAAACAAAAAATGGCAGTAAAGTCTATCATACATAAGGTATTGTTGAAAAAATGAGAGTATAGATTGACTGTCTTAGGATGCTTATCTTATTTGACAAATAATTACTACAAATTTAACAAAGGCTATGATTAATATAATATGTATAGAATATCATAGTCAGAGAATTCTGAATTTTGAGATTTGGGCAAAGCAAAAATGTAGATAAATTTATTTATTTCCACTAGAATTTCAGAAGTCTCCATTTGCATTAGTTTCCACAACCCCTGGCCCATACCCCACAGGAGTTTGTTATTGGATAGTTTTAATCAGAACACAGTTGAGGACAAAGGCAGATGTAAATGATGCATAAGGCTGTCCACAAGGATAGAATGGAGGAGTAAGTGAAGTGTGGAAAACTGAGGTAATAGTAAGATATGACAAGATTTGACACCATGTGACTGAGAGGATAGAGATGAAATGATAGTAACTGAGAAAGGAACACAAGGGAATGAAATGCTGAATACTCTGGAGAAAATACAAAACTTTCTTTCTGGACATAACTGAGACACTGGGGAAGGAGTTAAGAGACGCCTCTAGCTCATAATCAGAAAAGGGACTTGTACCAGTGACATCCAGGAATACTTACAAGATGAAAAACAAAACTCTGAAAGAAGATCATGAAGAAACATATTAAGATGACAGGATCAACAGAAGCCATACAAAAGACAGCAACAAAGCTAAAGGTGAAGAGAATAAAGGCAAGCAAGGCCACAGTACTGGGGGCTCTAGAGAAATGATGAACGGATAGAAGACAGAGCTTAATTCTAGAACTAATGTCAGGGTGTCTCACTTGCACAGGTTCCCTACAAGGCCTTAGAAATGCATTCATAGAGAAGTATGTCTTTGTAGAAATAAGATTATTTTAACTGCAAGTGGTTAAGAGCACTGTCACTTTCCACACTGATGTCACCTCCATCACTGGATACTGTGGTCATTACAGCAGCTATGACTCAGCATTTTTGAGATTTCTGAAGAAACTGACTTGAGAATGTAAATCTGAGTCCTGGGAATACATCTATGTGATTTGCAGTTATATCTGAATACAGTTCACTAATTGGAGGGGTCACAGGGTAGGACTGCCTTTTGGCAATATCTTACTTCCTTTTGACTGATTTACATGGAGGAATCATGATGAGGTACAAAGACTGTATACAACATGACTGTGTCCAATAAAGTTAATCAAGGGAATACAGAACTCTTATGTGTAGGGGAGGAGAAATAAGTTTCAGATATATGGACCCATGAATTTATCTATGGAAAAATTCCTTCCAGCCATTAAACATAAAATACTTTTAAACAGAGATTTTGTTCTTGTTGCCCAGGCCAAAACAGAAATTCTCTTCAATCAGGTTAATAATTAAGAATACACCATGCTTCTTTTTTACATAAATAATATGAAATAGAACTTATCAGCATGTCTGTTTGTAGGACACAAATTTGTAGGCGTGCTATGGACAGCAAATCTGTATGAGGAGGTATATGCTTCATTCATCTCAATTATCAAACTTAAAATCAATTTACAACTTGAGGAACATATAAATTATCTTTATATTTCATCCTCAAAAATTATATTACATATCTTTTATCACAGAAAGGTAATCAAAGTGAAAGAATATCAAAACTAATCTTAAAAGATACATGTACCCCTATATCGAGGCATTATTCAGGATTCAGCCAAAAGTTGAAAACAACCTACATATGCATGATCAGATGAGTGGATAAATGGATAAAGGAAGATGGGATATATGATATCTATATCTATAGATATAGTTATATGTACATCATTCAGCCAAAAGAGGAAACTCTGCCATTTGCAACAAGGTTAGAACTAGAAGATCTTACTGCTTAGTGAAAAAAAGTCGGTCAGGAAAACACAGACCACATGAATGCCTTTATATGTGATACATAAAGAAACAAATGAACTAGACAAAGCTAAACAGCCCTTTAAACTCTGAGAAAAATCAGTGGTTACCAAAAGGGAAGCTAGGTGGGAAATGCATACATTAAATCATGGGTAAATTAGGTAAAAGGGCTCAACTACAAGAAGATGGATGGACAGACGCATTCTGGTGACAAGCATAAGGCAGTATATACAAATGTTGATTTAAAAGGCTGTAACCCTGAAACATAATTGTCATACACCAGTATCACTTCAATAAAAAAGTCATGATGATGCACACAAAGTAGTTAATATAAATATTATATTTTAAAAGTGTATGATTTTGTAATATTTGTCTGCTTTTCAAATTGATTTTTATTTTCCTTTGCTCTGACTTTTATACTCTGAGTTTAGTATTCTTTGCCTTAAAGAGTGTATCTATATCATATAAGCTTCAGAGCCCATAAAACCTGGATGTAATCCTGATTATAGATCTTACCTACAAGAGGGCAATATGAATAAAAGGATGGGGACAGAACCCAGACTGTAATGGATTAAAAAGAATCAAAACTCTTCATAAAAACAGAAAAAGAAAATCACAAATTGTGGGAAACAGAACTCCTATGAATCAATAGGAAAGACACAATCCAAGAGACAAACAAAAAAATGTGCTAAAGACATGAATAAGTACTTCAGAAAAAAAATGAATGAAACAAAAATGATATAAAAAAACTCAATCTCATTATAAATGAAGGAAACGCATACATGGAAACATGAGATATTTGTCATACCCACCAAATTGGCAAAAACACTTGAAGTATGATATAACAAGCACTGTTAAGATTATGGAGTGATAAACTTTCATCAGCTGTGACTGCAAGTATAAGTTGAAAGAACTTTGGAAAACAACTTGATAATACCAACCCAAGCTAATTATGTACAACTGTGTGAAGCATCAATGTTTCCTGAATATGAAGCCCAGAGAGATTTTTGTATCTGTGCATTGTTTGTAATAGAAGTAACAAACACCACCAACAGAAACAATTCAAAGGTTCATCAATAGTATATTGTATAAGTAAACCAGGATATATTCATACAATGAACTACAAGATAGCAATAAGAATGAGCAAACTGTAGTTGCACACCTCAGAAGTTTAAGTGTGATTTTTAAAAACATGCTACAAAAGAATATACAATATATGTTTTTATTTATATAAAAGTGAAATTAAGTAAAAATTAACAATATTGTTTAGAGATGCATACATTTGTGGTGAAACTACATTAATAAGTGATTCAATAAATCCAAGATACTGACTAGCTGTGAAGTGAAGAGCACAGAATTATGCTTGGATGAGTGCCATGATCAGAACAGAAAAACTTAACAGAAAAAAATGTACCATTATTAAAAAAATTTTTATGCATAATGGTGTTTATCTAAGTACTCATTGTTATTGTTTTTGAAATTCTAACATATGCTATCTATATTCCTGTATAGAAATGATATTTGCAAAATAAAATTTGTAAGAGATTAGAGAACATCAGTGAACGTACGGTAATTTAAAAACAATTATGACTCAAGAAGTCACAAATAACAAACCACAAACATCTCCTTAGCAGAGCTGTAAATAGAATCAAGAACTCTCAATAATCTTTTATCAATTTTTTAATGGAAACTTAAGCTTTCTTAGGTAATATTTGAGTACTTAACATTTTATCTTTGTATAATACTTGTAGCCTGGATTTACAAATGATATGGTATATTCCTTGGTCACCAAGAATTTTTGTTACTATATTCTATCTCAGTGCTATCTTTTTGATAATGAGTTCTAAATTTCCGAGACTACCAAAAGTCATTCACAGAGTTTTAAAATTCAGAGCCAAGTAACAGGTGGACAATATTTTAAGCATAATTCATACTCCTAAAAAGATGAAAGCAGATTTAGAACTACAATGCGATACAACAGCCTCCCATAGCACTGCTAGGTTTGAAGGTCCAGAAGACATTCAATTCAGGCTATATATAGGTTGCAGTGACTTTACTTATCTAAATTCATGCCCAAAACTAACTTCTTCCTCCAAACTGGAAGGAGCAAGTGTAGCTTAGTGAGAGAGAAAGAAGACTCATAGATTTCCTTTATTTCACTTATAAGTTTGTGAATTATGGCACTTAGGCAATTGGAAATTTGGTTACCTATATATATATTAAGAAATTGTTGTTAAAAATATGTAATAATACACAGCATGTCATTGCATAATAACAGTAACATAAAAATGTGTTATTACATATTTGAACATTAAATAACATATTAAACTTTTTATAGATGAAATCTTGTCAGCAATTTGTTTCAAAATAATAAAGGGAGGGTAAGCGGATGGGAATAGAGATAGAAAAATTGATTATGAGTCACTAACTTGTAGCTGGCTAATGGGCACATGGGGATTATGCTAATCTGTCCATTTTTGAATATTTGAAATTTTCCATATAATAACAGGCAAACAATAACATGCATATATAACACTCATTCATATCACTCATATTTTTTTCTCTAGAATAAACATTTTAAAATCACTACTTCTAAAATAAATAAACAATCTTCTAGATTATAAAAGTGAAATAATGGTACCAGGAGGGTAAAAGGAAGAAGGGAGTAAATCAGGTAAATGGGGTCAGTTATCTGGTGACATAAAACACTTTTTCTGGTGAATATAATATACTGTATATAGATATTGATTTATAAGACTGTTTACTTGAAACTATATTATAACCAACGTAACTTCAATTTCATAAATTTAAATAAAATGACCATTGCTTCCAACTGTACTTCTCTTTCTTCCTCCCATCAAAACCCTCTCCCTTTCTCTAATCCTCTCTCTACACTCCAACAAGAATAATTTTTATCTAAAATACAAAACACTGATGTTTTAATGATTTTCAAAGATTCCTTACAGCCTGCAGGATAAAGGTCCAAATTCCTTTCCCTGGATTACAAGGGCTATTTGTGACTGTTCCACCTCACAAACCTCTCCAGAGTGTCTCCTATTTCTATTTGAATCAGCTTTGTCTCTTTCAGGGGCAGAACACTCAACTCAGTCCCTTCCATGCCTGGCAAGCTCGTACTTACTCTCAGATATCATCTGAGGCCTTTATAAAGCTCCCATGGAAAACCAGGGTTACCTACTCTTCCTTCCAGTACATGCATCCACGGCTACTGTAGGACTGAGTACACTGCAAGAAAAATGCTTTTAGTTACATGCTTCCTTGTCTAACCTATAATTCCTTGGCTTAAAAACATAGCAAGCTTATTTTTGCATCCCCAGGATAGTGCATATTTCATCTAGAAAGCATTCAGTGAATATCTGTGCAAGTAGAAATAATGCTATCTCTCATATTTCCTTAACCTTTTCATCAAAGAAAAGAAGATCTAACCAAATGCTGGTCAATATATGGACTAATGATAATAACTGGAAGAGGAGGGAGAGAAGCACATTTATTAGAGCAGACTCCCTGACCTTTACTGTCCTAAGCATTCTATTTATAGAAATTCATTTAACCAGAAAAGCTAAGGCACTTAATAAAAAATACAGATTTCTGGGCCCCATCCTTGAATTACTGAATCAGAATTCCTTGGAACAGGACCCAGAATCTATTTATAATAGGTGCCTCACACATTTCTAATGTTAAGTCAGATTTAGGAATAACTGACCTAGCCGTAAAGAGCAAAAGAAAATTCATATGATATCATGTACATTTTCTACTTTGAAGTTTATTACTATACAATGTTCATTATTCTATGATGTATTATGAATTTGAGAATAATCCTAGTGTTGGCAGGGCCAATGTACTGCTGTCTCAGCCTATGAAACTGACAAACATTGTATTAAATAATTTAGAAAGTTTCACAGCAATGTCTTTTTCTGATATATAAGATCATCAAAGAGACAAGTTGTTTTAGATAAAATACAGCTAATCAGCTTTATCAGTAAGTTAAGTTTATTAAACTTCCAAATACTTTAAAGCTAGAATTTGAAAGTAAACTACATTATAACAAAGAATAATATCCTGTTGAATATTCATTCTTTTTAAAAAAGATTTATTTTATTTATGCATACAAGAGCAGGGGAGTAAGCCAGAGGTGCAGGGGGGAGGGGAGTGAGAGGATTCACCGGAGACAGAGTGGGAAGCAGAACAGGTGGATTGACTGAAATACTCTGCTGAGGGGAGCAGCAAGCGAGACAGGAGAGATCTGCTGTGTCATGTGGATTAGCTCCCTGATGTAGTAGTTGCTGATAGCTTCACAATGATGAGATTTAATTCCTTGCACTCACCAAGGGAGATTTAATTTCCCTTGCACCAGGGAAACCCTGAATATTCATTCTTTACACAGATTTGGAATAGAAGTTCCTACTGCAATTTTTCATTCAAAGGTTTATTCCATACTTTCCAATATCAAATCCAAATCCTGAACAAAAAGAAATGCCACTTTTAATAATAAACATCTTCCTTCCTCCCACCATTCCAAACTTTTATTATATAAAATAGAAAGAGCTAACATAAAACAGTACTTCACTTTAGAAATCAGCAGAGTAACCATTACATTCTATCTGTACACCATTAGAAACCTAAAGCATACCATTTCAAGATAACGAATGTTCTATAACCTCTCAGTTTTTCTCCTGCCTCACTGTGTACTATTTGTGAAATTTTCATTTGAGACTAGGAAACATGTTTGTATACATGTAGATGTGCATGAGAGCAGAATTTAAGATGTCAGTTAGTTTTATTTAGGAAATATTATCCTAATTACAAAGGCATACCTTTGTGATGATAATAATGAATAAATGGCCCAATAAAACAGTACCAAACGAATATATTCCTTAACATTTGTAGATGTTTTACAGCCTTCATACACAAAGTGTGATACTCCAGACTAGCAACACTGGCAGCACCCTGGAGCTTGGTAGAAAAGCAGCTCTTGAGTCTTATCTCAGACCTACTCAATCAGAATCTGCCATGTTAACAAGATCCCCAGAGCCTTCATATGAGAAGTTCGGTTGATAGTTTTCATAAATCATTTGTGTTCCTTGGGGCTGCATCCTAATTCTGGACTACTGACCTGGATGATATTGGGGAATTCACCAGACGCCAAGTTCCCAGAGCAGCACTGTCTGATAGAACTTTCTGCAATAATGGAAAAGTTCCTACACCTGCACTGACAAACACACTAGCCATTGGGCACATTAAGCTTGATATGGGGGTATTGAGATTGATGAGCTGTACCTTTAATTTCAAATTTATATGTTTATTTAAATGAAACTAAATTGGTATTTAAATAGTACCATCTGGCTATTAGCACAGGTTTAGAAACAACTGATAATATAAAATCTCTTATAACTCATTAATATCTTCCAACTCTAGATCCAGGAAAAAAAACGACTTACAAACTCTCATTCAATACCATATTTAAAACAAATATCTGTTGAATACCTACTATGTGTCAAGCACTCAGCCTTCCTCAATAAACAAACATACCAAAATCCTTGTCCTTGCAGCTCATAATCATGCAAAAAGACAAAGACAATGAAAATAAATGATAAACAAAAGTTATTATTAGTATCATCATAAGGCTATGAAAAAAAGAACAGATTAAGAAGGGATGAAGAATGCTGGTATAGAGATGAGGGTTGGTCGCATTTATACATAAGAGAAGGTCACCAGAAGAATTTGATATTTCAGCAAGGACTGGAAGTAGACAGGATTTAGCCAGGTAAATGGTCAGAGGACGAATGTACGCAGAGAGATTAAATAGCTACCGCAAAGGCTATAATGTAGAGCTTGATGTGAATGAGGAATAGCAGAGTCCCAGGTACTGAATCTGAGTGAGCCACGACAGGAGTAATCAGTAATGGAGTCAGAGAGGTTAGAAAGGAAACAGTGGGTAGTGGAGGATCATGGATCGTGTACACCTTTGAACCTCTGTGAAACTTTGACCTTTATAGTGAAAAACTATTGTAAAGGAGTAACATGTCAGATCTCACATTTTTATATGAACCTTCAGACATCACTCTTAAGACTATTCTAAAAAGGTACCAGGACAGAAGCAAAAGGAATAGTCAAGATCTTATTGCTGAATTACTGGTCAGAAATGATGGTGGTTCACAGTGGTAGCAGGGGAAATAGTGAGCAGTGGATGGAATCTTGGATATACATTAAAGATAGAGATAACAATAGTGTATGAAATATAGGAAAGTAGTATGAGAGAAAGAGAAAAATCAAAATTGACTTCAAAGTTTTTATCCATATTCATCAACTGACATGGGGAAAACTATGGGTGGTGTAGGATGAGGGAAATACAAAGACTGGGGTTTGGACACATCAAATTTTAGATGTGTATTCCATATCCAAGTACAGATATATCACACAGATAAATAGTCAATATAAATAAATATATCAAACAGATAAATAGAGTCTAGAGCTCAATGGATACTCTATGCTGGAGATAAAATTAGAGAACGAATGAAATAGGATAGATGATAGAAAT
>PVIJ01009482.1:0-66597 GCA_004024925.1 Scalopus aquaticus
AAACATGGAGCTCCCATACGACCCAGCAATACCACTTTTGGGAATTTACCCAAAGGACACAAAAACACTAATCCGAAAGGATACATGCACCCGTATGTTCATTGCGGCACTGTTCACAGTAGCAAAGGTATGGAAGCAACCCAGATGTCCAAAAATAGATGATTGGATCCAGAAGATGTGGTACATATACACAATGGAATACTATTCAGCATGGAAAGAAGATAAACACATGCAATTTGCAGCGACATGGATGGAATTAGAGGGGATCATACTCAGTGAAATCAGCCAGAAAGAAAGAGAAAAATATCGAGTGGTTTCACTTATAACAGGACTATAGGGAGGCCGGAGAGAGACAATCAGTGGTGGGGGGGGTGAAGCGGGAGACGGAGGGAGGGAAGGAAAAGGGCACAAAATGGAATAGAAAAGAACACAAGGGACCATGGAGATGGATCACGGGTGAATTGGTGGTGGGCTACCCAAGGGGAATGCAAAATGTAAAAGACATAAATAACAATAAAAATATATATTATAAAAAAATAAAATATATGTATCATAAAAAAAAATAAAATGACTCTAGTATACCCAGTAAATTTTTTTCTATTTTTTTAATCTGGCATTCTCTTAGTACATAATAATATATGGCAGCTTTTTACTCCTCTTTCTTTATTAACTTCCATTCCTCACATACAAAATTCTTCCACTGTTCACTCTTTTCTTCTTGCTTCTCACTTTCACATTCACATATATTTCTTTATTTTTTTTTAAACTGAGGTAACATTGGTTTACTGCACTGTATATGAGGTAGAGGGTTGGGAACACACCCTTCTGGTGTATGTTACCACTCCACACCCACCACCAAGGCATCCACAGTCCTCCACTGTATTCTCTTTTGCTCCCTCCACATTTTCATCTCTTTCTTCCTTCTACCTCTCTTATAGCCTCAATTCTGTAGGAAGATTTCTAGGTTTGTTTTAGTTTAGTTTTATCTGACCCTTTGTTTAGTTTCCCTATATTCTGCAAATAAGTGGTACCATGTGGTATTTGTCTTTCTCTTAGCTTAGCATAGTCCCCATCCATTCTATTCATTTTGTTGCAACTTGAAAGAGTTTATCTTTTTTTAATAGATGAATAGTATGTCATTATGTGTGTGTATAGATATAGATAGATATAAATATAGATATAGATATAGACCGCATCTTCCTAATCTGCTGATCTGTCTTTGGGCTCTTAGGTTGTTTACATAAAATTGCTATTGTAAATAGTGCTTCAGTGAATATAGGAGTGCATATATTCCTTCAAATGACTGTTTTTGCATCTTTGGGTAGACACCTACGAGTGAATTGTTAGATCATATGATGATAGATCTATTGTTAACATTTTGTGAAATCCCCTTAGTGTTTTCCATGGCGGCTGAAACAGTGTACATTCTCACCAGCAGTGACATGGGTTCCTTTTTCTCCACACCCTTGTCGACTCTTGTTGTTTCTGGTCATTTTGATATGGGCCATTCTCACAAGTGTGAGGTGGTATTTCATTGTGGTTTTGATTTGCATTTCCTTTAGGATAAGTAGTGATGAGCATTTTTCATGTGCTTGTTGGCCATCTATATATCTTTTTTGGAGCTATTTAGCTCTTCTGCTCATTTTTTGATTGAGTTCTTTGTTTTCTTCTTGTTGAACTGTATGAGTTCTTTGAAGATATTGGATATCAGCCCCTAGTGAGATATATAATATACAAATGTAGTCTTCCATTCAGTAAGGTGTCATTTGATTTAGTGATAGTTTCTTTCTCTGTGCAGAAGATTTTTAGTTTTATGTAGTCACAATTGTTTTTATTAGCTTCCATTTTTCTTGCTGTTAGAGACAAATCCATAAAAACATCACTGAAGCTTATGCTGTGGAATGTTTTGTCTATGCTTTATTCTATGTATTTTATGATTTCAGGTCTTATATCCAAATTATCTATTTTGAATTAATTTTTGTGTATGATGTGATTTACTCTCTCTCTCTCTTTTTTTTTTTTTTGCATATGGCTATTGAGCTTTCTCAACATTTCTTAAAGAGAGTTTCCTTTCTCCGTTGTTTACTCTTGGGTCCATTGTCATAGATTACTGTCCATGTACATGTGGATTTGCCTCTGGTCTCTGAATCCTATTCCATTCGTCTGTGTATCTCTTTTTGTTCAGTACCATACTGCTTTGATTAATATAGCTTTGTAGTATAATTTGAAGTCTAAGAGTGGGATACCACCTTTCTTCCTCATTTTTGTCAGGATTATTTTGGCTGTTCAGAGTCTTTTGTGGTTCCATAGCAATTTGAGTAATATTTTCTTCTTTTTCTTGGAAGAATGCCATTGAAACTTTGATAGGGATTACATTGAATCTATATATTGCTTTGTCTCATATGGCCATTTTAAACAATGTTAACTCTGCTAACCCATGAGCAGGGAATATATTTCCTTTTTTTTTTTTTTTTTTTGGTGTCGTCTTCTGTTTTTTTTTTAACAGTGTCTTACGGTTTTCATTGTGCAGGTCCTTCACCCCCTTTATTAAGTTTGTTCCTAGATATAATAGGAAGAAATTAGAAAAATATTGCCCATTAGTAGAGTGGCTAAGTTTCATAGCATAGTTATCATGCAGTACTGAGGCTAACGGGTGGTATGACCTCAAGAAATCTTAATCTAATGCTCCCTACTCTGTATCAGCATATTTAAATTGTAAAACTCCATAAAGCCCACCAAAATGAAAGTGAATGTAAGTGAAGAATAGCTATGTGATATTAACTTTTAAAAGATATAGAAAAATCTTCTTGCTAAACATTAATACTAAATTACCCACTTCTGCTAAAAAAAATGAAAATATCGGCATTGCAATTAGTAACTGGTGATTGAATGAGAAACCCTTGGGGAACTATTTTAACATATCCCTGGGCTCCATCTGTGTCTTTATTAATGTTAGCACTGTGGATGATCATGATTAGCACTTTCCTCTTGAGAACCCCTTACCCTGAGGATCACTAGGGAGGCCTCATTCTGCACCTGAGGAATCAGTGTTTCTGCAGAACATGGTTTCCAGTTGTCATTTTTGTCCTTCCTGCTATATCTGTGTGGTTGCTGTCATAGATGAGAATATTGAGATAGCTAAGTAAACTGAGAAGCAGGGCAGGATGAGAAAACAAAAATTGATGAGGCTGTTAATCTTATAGGCAAAGAGATGTGATCACAGAACTAATTAGAAAGACAAGGAAGGATTGCAAGAAAAAAGATCATCAGTTTAATCATGTAAAACTTTTCTTTTGTTATAGGACAAAAACCTAAATAATCACCAGATCATTAAAAGGTGAGTAGCATTATTAAATATGGTTTGATATGAAGTATTTTTCAGATTTACTTTGTCAGCCTAGTTTGTGAGACTGTTAATATTTGTAGAGTGTTGTGCACCCTTGTTTGAGTGTAGTTTTAGAAGTAGAGAGCACGGCTAAGGATCACAAAAAGCTTGAAATCTATCAATTTAAATATGTAGAGAAATCTTTGAATACGTGTACACACTACACTGTAGATATAAAGGCCTGTGTAGGTGTTGGTGAACTAAATGCATTATTTTGGACGAGGCTGACAGAGGAAGTGGACCTGGAGAGATTTTTTTTTTTCAAAAGTGCATTATTTTGTTGACAAGCAGGAAGGGTAGAAATAGTGCAATAACTCAGGTAAGAAAAAAAGGCCACATGCTATGTAAACCATGGTGATTTGGTTTCTTTTTTCTTTTTTTAAAGTTTTATTTATTTATGCATACAATGCTGGGGTGTAGGCGGTGAGAGGATTCACCAGAAACAGAGTGGAGAGCAGAACAGGCAGATCAACTGAAATACACTGCTGAGGGGAGCAGCGGGCGAGGCAGGAGAGGTCTGCTGTGTCATGTGGGAAGCTCCCTGGCTGGGGATTGAACTTGTGCTACAGTGGCTCTGGATAGCTACATAGTGCTATGACTTAACCTGTTGCGCCAACAGGGAGGCCCTGATTTGGTGTCTTTAACTGAAGAGAAAAGTGAGGATATTGATAGAGCTGGTAGTGCCAGAGAGACAGCAGCAGCTGCCCCTCTGAGCCAGCTGTCTGTTGGAACAGTAGGTGGTGAGTTGAAGAGGAGCCCTGTTGCGGGTATCTGGATGGAGAACCGAGGGGTCTTCAGATGGCACGATCTGGCCACCAGCCTTGGTTATAGTGGCGGTGAGGTGGGATGAGGAGAATGTGTGAGGCTGACTATAAAGAAAGAGTAGACATGTCCTGAGCAAGCACAGTTACAGTAATTGGTGAGGGGGAAGAGGTCAAGGAGAAGCAGTTGGTTTCTCGTGGATGGGCTACAGGCGTGAATCATGGCACTGACGGTAAAGGAGGTTGAAGCTTGAGAGGCCCAGAGGGAAGATAGCAGCAGTTCAATGTGTTTAGTTTTAGATGGTGTTGGAAATTCTAATGGCAGGGGGCTTACCATCTCTGGGGAGTCAAATACGAGGGAAGAAAAGCCAGAATGAGAGTGTCAGAGAGAGATGTCCTGAAGGTTTGAGTCCAGAGGGAGTAAAAGAGGAATGAGTGGCATATCAGTGATGACTGTGTTGGGGGGTGGGGGGAGAGGAAAATAATAGAAAATCATTAAAGGACAGAGGGGAAACATAAGTATATTGTTTTGTACAGAAAAAGGTTAACACATGCTACCTTGTTATTCTAATGGTTGACTTAAAAATATAAAAAACATACTGCTTGTCACAAAACTTACTATAAACAAGTTATATCTTATTCCGTTTTTCATGTTTTACATTCTTCTCTTACATTTTAGAAGATTGGCACCTACATTTGCCATTCCTCTGACAGAAGGAAATAAATATACTGCGGACTCGAGGTAAGAGGGAACTGTAAAACAGAGTTTTGTTTGTGTACTTGACTAGAGTCTTTGTCAGAGATTCTTGTTCAACAGGTGGGTTAAATTAGCTTTCCCCCCGAGCAGTTTGCTTTATCAGTGTCAGACCCACAAAGCATCATTCTCTTGTAGAGAAATCAAGTTTTCATGAATGCAAATGAGATGGTGTCAAGTGTAGATCTATGTGATGTATATGTGGTTTTTCCTGATATCTGTGGAAGTTTTTAATATGAAAGCAAATACCGCTATAAACCAGTGATTTTTTTTTCATAAATGTGCTCCTGCAGGTATCAGAATAGACCCAGTTAAATCTATTTTCCAGCTGCCTACCAAGTTTCTTTCTGAAACAGAGTTTCTTTTGTGGTAGATCATGTTTGGGTTTACATAAAAGATCTAAAACAGACGAGGCCTTTCTACAACGGGGGACATTGAATCTATGTTTTTTATTTTTATTATTATTATTTTTAAAGCATATTCTTGTGAGAAAAACTCTTAGAATCTACTCTCCTTTTTTTAAGATTTATTTATTTATGCATACAAGCTGGGGTACAGGCCAGAGGTGTGGGGCGGCGAGAGGGTTCACCAGAGACAGAGTGGGGAGCAGAACAGGTAGATCAATGGAAATACACTGCAGAGGGGAGCAGTGGGCGAGGCAGGAGAGGTCTGCTGCGCCATGTGGGAATCTTCCTGGCTGGGCGTCGAACTCGCATCGCACTGCCAACAGCTCCACAGCACAGCGTTTAACTGCTGCGCCACCAGGGAGGCCCGAATCTATGTTTTTTAAAAAAAGAATCGACAAAGATTTCCAAGTTAACAAGCACCTAATATATAACGGGTGCTGTTCTGGGCATTGGATTTACGGTAGGGACAGACAGAAACAGCTCCTACTCTCTCATAGTTGAGTGGGTATCGCCAACGCTCAGTAAACTGTGCCATGAAAAAAGGTCTGTAATTACAAACTATGGCCAGAGATCTGGGGGAAAAGTGATGATTTCATGAGAAACGAAGACTGTACCCTTGGATACAGGAGGGGCTTGTCACATTTGTGGGGAGGCCTGAAGGATGAGTTAGCACAGGGTGGCGGGGAAGCCCTGTACTACGCAGGAGGAGCATGTGAGGAGGTGAAGATAGGAAAGGTGATGGGAGTGTTCAAGGAGCAGAGAGGACTTTGTGAGCTTGGAGTGCAGTGAGCAAGAAGAGCACAGTGCCAGGAGGTGAGCTGGAATGGATAATGGCGTCCTGTGACGTGAGCTCAGGGCTTGCTGTATTTATCTGAATGCAAAGGTAGCCTCTTGGAGCATTTAGGCACTGCAGAAGCACGATTTGACTAAGTTTTGATCACACTGGTTGCTGAATGGATAATGAATTGGAGTGGGGGCGGGGCCAGGAGAAGAAGTGAGTGTCCAGTTAGCAAAGTTCTGCAGGAACCTGATGCAAGTTTCAACTGGTATGAAGATGTTGGAGGTGGAAATACATGGGCAGATTCTGCCACTACATCTTAGAAGTAGAACGGGCAGGACTGAGGGATGGAATGAGGCACATGAAGGAGAGGGGAAAGCCAGGCAGCTAGAAATGAGGCAGGCTCATGCATGCACTCTTCTCTCATGACAGCATGGGGCCCAATGTGGCACTTCTTTCTAAAATGCTGTACTTGGAATAAGAGTCTTTATCATGGCTTTGTACAGCCTGGAGTTGCCTATTTCCCCTCCCCCTCCAACTACCCACCCCCACCCTATGATCCTTTATGTTGGGAGAAGGGGAAGGAACTATTCTTTGTGATTTTAGAATTTCTGTAAAGTGTGCCCTTCTTGTTCAGAAGGGGGCAGTCATATTTGTTATCCAGCCCATTTCACAAAAAGTGTCAAGAGAAAGTGGGAGGGTGGGTGGGAAGCGTGAGCATCGAACCTCACAATAACAGTGTCATTTATCTTTTATTAAGGTTTACCAAGGATTTTACAGATATAGAGGACATTGGCTCAGGTGGATTTAGCCAGGTTTTCAAAGCAAGACATAAAATTGATGACAAGATTTATGCTATTAAACGCGTTAAATATAATTGTCGGTAAGTGTAATTTTTTTTTAATTAAGAGTTATGCTGAACTTCCACTGGTTTTTTTTTTTTATGGATCTCTCTTCTTCATTATATTATTATAATCATTACATTATTTACTTTTTTCTATTCCTCCTTAAAAATCTCATTTTACCACCAGGAGCTTGACTTACTATGAATGGATCTCTCTTTACTGTGGTTATTTCAATAAAAATGGATACATCACTGATCATACTCGGGAGGCTTTCTTGTGGACACTGAAGTTGTAGAATCACTTGATTTAAGGTGGCCTTTGGAATTTTTTTTTTAGTCTTATTTTATTTTGAAAATGAAAAGACAGATCCAAAGATGAACTGATTTGTCTAAATGTTCAAGCTCATTTGTAATTGTTCTCGTCTGTTATATAATACACCACTCCAAAATATAGTAGCTTAAAAGCAAGTTATTATCTCTCATGGTCTTGGGAGTTGACTGTACTCAACAGTGCAGCTCTCACTATAATCTCTACAGTTCTGCTTTTTGTTTCACAATCTATAAAACCAACATGTTATATAAGAAAATAAGATGAAAGGAATGTTCTATAAATACAAATGTCTAAAAAGCATATGAAGAAAGACTATGAAGTAATCCAAAATTGTTCATTGGGATTATTGATGTGAGTAATTTTTTCTTCATTTTTACAAATTTTAAGTCATACAGTTGTAGAACTTTTTGAATTGCAAAATGAAAATTGTAAAATCTTTTCTTTTCCTCTCTCATCCTTGATCTCAAATTTATTTATTCCATTTAGCACAGAATTGGCTGAACTCCTGCCTGCCCGTCCCTCTAAGCTCCCTCACTGTGCAGCGAAGCCTCAGTTTGTCTGTATAGCTCACCCCCTTTGTGTGTTTCTGCCACACATTGGAAATTCTGATTTAGTTCTTCATGCCTGGGCTGCCTACCCTTGCTCCCCAAATGGGGTTTCACGTGAAAACCAAAATACTATTAACACACGTCTAGGCGAAACATAATGTGTGAATTAGCTACCCAAATTGCATCACTGGCGTTTCAAAGTCTACTCCACATGACTTTCAAATTGTCTGATTTTTGGAGTCATGTGTGCCCCTGTTTCTTTATATCGAGAGTAAGAGAAGCTACCTCTTTCTGTATGCTTTTTCCTTTTGAGTGCTCCTGGCATCCATTCTAAAACTTGGGGTGTGGGAACCCCAGTGACCGCTAAATAGGAGACTGTAATTATCTCCTGTTACTTTGAGGTGTTTTGTGGTTCTTATCTGGGATGTTTATTGACACTTCTTGTTCCCTGTTTCTTTTTAACTAGGGAGGTGGAGCGCGAGGTGAAAGCTTTGGCAAAGTTTGATCATCCAAATATCGTTCATTACTATGGTTGTTGGGATGGATTTGATTATGACCCTGAGAATAGCATAAATAATTCAAGGTAACTAAAAAATTTTCATAGTTATAATAGGATAGAGGAAACTGTCATTTATTACCAGATAAGACCACCGATTGGTCCATTTAATGATCATAACCACAAACACGGAGTCACTGTTACATCTCCCTTCTGCAGGTAAGGAGACAATGAATAATCTTTTTTTACTTCTCTCTTTGCTCTAAATGTGCTTTTAAAAACTGTTTTTACTAGCCTCAGCTGTTTTTTCAAAATCTCATATTTAACTTTTCTGACTCCATGGTCTAAGGAATAATAGGCTGTGCGTGTGCCCCGACACAGGTCCAGAACATAAATTCAGTGAAGAAAGCTTGAACACGTAGATAATGCAACTCCTGCGCTGCCAGTAATTTTCTGTCCCTCTGTAGGCCCACGACTGGCAAGGGCAGGCAAGCAGTTCCTTTCCAATGCAGCTGCACCTCTTATGGGGGTGTGGTGGGCAGTAAAAGTAATTTCAAGACCTTGAGCTGTGATGGGGGCACCTAACCTGACATTACTCATGTCACTGCCAAAGGGCTGGAGGGAGCTGGCATGTGCCTTCGAAAGCTCCCCAGCCTTTCCTGGGAGAGTCTTCACCAAAATCTTGAGTCCCTGGAGGGCCTATTCATTCATTGCCTCTTAACTCCAGGCCAATCTCCACCCCATGTAATTGACAACTTTTTTATTTTTTCAGCTCAGAATCATTGACGATCGGTGTATGGGATGTCTGTAGCTTTCATCAAATTCTTGGCTACCTCCACCTGTTTTCTAGCCACCCTGTGTTCAAAGAATATAAATTAGCATCGAGCCCGACTTAGTTCAGGGAAAAAAATAAACCATGGCATCAAAATTAGCCCTCCAAGTTATATCTCATAGCAGCTCCTTGACACTTTTCTTAGCGTACTCATGCTTATGTCATTATTTAACTTTTGCTTTACCTTATCTCTCTCCTATTAAACTATAATTCCCATAAAGTAAAGATAATATCTATCTCATACATGTCTGACTCATTCAGTGCCTATCTTGTGTCTTTCACAAAATAGAGGCTCAATAGATTGATAAATTAAAACACTTCAAATTCCTTTATATAGTAATGCAATTTGCTTTTCTGCAATTCATTGTATCAGTGCTTCTATTCCTATCTGTTAGCAAAGGTGCTAATTCTTCAGCATTAAAGAATGGGTAGGCTCATAGTTTATAAATTAGCTAAGCAAATAAAGCTATAGATATCTGGGAACTTATATTTAAATAAAAGTGGTTTATTATCTTCACTGAAGCTTAATATTACCTTTAGAATTCTTTTTTTCCCTCTCTTGGAAATATTATATGACAGAAAGTAGAAGGTGGCCCAGGGACATCTTGTGCTAGAAGATAAGGAATTTTTCAAAGAATAATGGGGACATAGCTAAAGGATGTTAAGAACTAACGTGAAGAGACTCGTAGGCAATTCTTGAGAAATTTAGGCACCAAAATGATAGTAGTAGATGATAATCCTGTACTGAGTTAGTTATTATGGTGTAATTGACATTATGTTAGTTTCAGATATACAATATAATGACCCAATATTTGAATACACCGCAAGGGGATCACTATAACAGGCCTAGTTATTGTTCTTGAGCATAAAAAATGACAAGTTTAGATTTCTGTTCTCAGACCTGTTTTCAGGGACCTAAAGATAAGGTGTAATTTAAGAAAAAATTTAATTTTTTAAAATAAATTTGTTTCTGTTGCTACCTCTAACAAACTGTGAATTTTATACACAGCCCCAAAGTTAAGTGCCTTTTCATCCGAATGGAATTCTGTGATCAAGGGACATTGGCGAACTGGATTGATGAAAGAAGAGGCAAGGAACCAGACAGAGCTTTAGTTTTGGAATTCTTTAAACAAATCACAACAGGAGTGGATTATATACATACAAAAGGATTTATTCATAGAGACCTGAAGGTAAGTGGAAAGTGTTTTTTTAGGAATGAAAAAATATAGTTGAATAATTTTAAGTCTATCTTTTCTAGGTTTGAAATTGAGGGAAATATGAG
Organism: Scalopus aquaticus; assembly: GCA_004024925.1. Taxonomy (NCBI): domain Eukaryota; kingdom Metazoa; phylum Chordata; class Mammalia; order Eulipotyphla; family Talpidae; genus Scalopus; species Scalopus aquaticus. Next base: position 10,419 of record PVIJ01009482.1, read on the forward strand.
AATCTCTGACTCTCTGAGGTTAGTTAGAATGGATCTAGAACTTGGATCTAGAACTGTTGCATGGAACCACTCAGAAGGTCTCTAGGACTAGTGAAGTGACTAATACACTGAGCTCATTCACTTCTGATTCTCTTTGGCTGATTGTCATGCACTGGAAACGAGCACCGAGAGCCCTGGTAGGCTGAGCGTTTCATTGCAGAGTCACTGTGCACAGCCACCACTGCTCTGTCCCTGCCTCTGCTGCTGCTGTCCAGGAAGCTGCCCTCTTCCAATATCTTTCTCTAATAATATCTGAAGGTATACTTTGAAGTTGCAATGTTATAACTATGTTCAAAAGAATACATTTAGAATGCCTGTACTTCACTTTGAAGGCAAACATACATCAAAATGAACACCTAAATAAGAAATTAGGGCCTCCCTGGTGGCGCAGGGGTTTGAGTATCGTATGGTGGGGCTATGGCCAGCCACCGCAGCACGAGTTTGATCCCCAGCCAGGGAGCCTCTCACATGGCACAGCAGACCTCCCCTGCCTCACGTGCTACTCTCCTCAGTAGTGTATTTCAGTCAATCTGCCTGTTCTCCTGAGCCTCTCACATGGCGCAGCAGACCTCCCCTGCCTCACGCGCTACTCTCCTCAGTAGTGTATTTCAGTCAGTCTGCCTGTTCTCCTGAGCCTCTCACATGGCGCAGCAGACCTCCCCTGCCTCACGCGCTACTCTCCTCAGTAGTGTATTTCAGTCAGTCTGCCTGTTCTCCTCCCCACTCTGTCTCCAGTACTAGAATCCTCTCAACCATCCCCCCAACACACACACCTCTGGCCTAGACCCCAGCTCTTGTGGCATAAATAAATAAATCTTTTTTTAAAAAGAATTAACACAATTTGCCATTTATACAGTAAATTGCAGATAAATACAGAATTTTGATATTTATTCGCATGCCCTCCTCAGGATGAATTAGTGCAGTTCTCATTGGACTGAGGGGTTCCTCTTTCTCCTTCCAGCTCATCTGTCAGCTGTCTTCTGTATTCCCACCCTGCCTGTGCCTTGTGACCCAATGACCTTTCCTTGTACCTGAGTGCAGAGAATTCTTGCTCTGTGTCTCCACTCCCTCAGTGGCCAGACTTTACTACTACTGAGCCACCTTTCATCTTTGACAACATTTTTTGCTTCATTGCTTTCTTGAATCTGAGCATACAAAGGAGGGTGTGCACTTTTTGTGTGTGTGAGTCACTTTACAAAGTACCAGCTATAGGTGACTGGGCCACCCACTAAGCCCCTGTTATATAAAGTCTACCAGTGTTTACCGCTTTCTGTTGGAATCTTAAAGACAAGACCAAATAAGCTGGGGAGTTTTCTAGAGTGAGGGCTTACTGTCTGAGGAGCTTCAGGCTCTTTGATCAGCCTCAGCCCGAGCATCAGCCTGTGTTCTGTGCCTCCCATGTAAAGTTTACAGCCTGTTAAAAATGCTCTAGAACCCTCCATTTTGTTTATTCATAACTTATTAGACAAAATGCAGAACTCTTTTTTTTTCTTTTTAATGAACTATGAACAAGTGACCTGATAAAGTTTAAGGAACTATAGACAGTCCATCTAGCTTACATATTTAGACAATATGATAAATGTGATTCAGGTTATAACTCTATGTGGGACTACCAATTGGATTTGTGAACCTGACCTGTTGTACACTTGGATATTGAATATAGGAGAGGTTCTTTTTCTCTCCATGCCCACCCCCCACACCACTATAAATTTCCACATGTTATTTGCATCAGGTTCCAATCTGTTTACTGTTCCAATCTAACTGCTAATTTCCACACAGCCCTTAAGGTTGCAGTTGGAAGCTCTTCTTTCTGTATTCTGGGCTTGATGGTCACTGCCCTTGCAGTTCCTTTCCTGTGACCTCTCAGAAGTGTCAGTTCACAGAGTCTGCATGTGGCTGTTCAGCTCCACATTGTTTTGAAAATAGCATTTTCAGGAATGGCAAAGTGTCTGCTTTCCTTATCAGTAATCATCCTGTCTTCTTGGTCCTTAGAGTGTTGGTCAGTACCTTCCACAAAGGGGCCTCTCTGGTGGCGCAAGCGGTTAGTTAAGTCTCAGCCTATGAAGCTATCCACAGCCACTGCAGCACGAGTTCCATCCCCCGTCAGGGAGATTCCCACATGGCGCGGCAGACCTCTCCTGCCTCCCGCACTGCTCCCTCAGCGGTATATTTCAGTCAGTCCACCTGTTCTGCTCCCCACTCTTGTCTCTGTCTCCCCCCTCACACCTCTGGCATACACCCCAGCTTTTGTATGCATAAATAAATAAATCTTTAAAAAATGCCTTCTACAAAGCTGTGGGCTAGGATGAACTCCCCTCGTTCTCTTCTTCCTCTTTTTTTAATCTGCTTCAAGAATTACGTGGGAAAAAATATTCCAGTACTACTTATCAGTGCCTAGCTCTCTTGGCATGCCTTCAAGGATAGAGGGGGTATGTTTGTGAAGAAGTTGTCAGAGGTCTAACATAAAGCCCCCCGGAGAATTTCTGCATAGGATATTCTGCGGCATCACTGGGTTAATCTCGGATAATTTTGTCTGTACATCTTGTTTCTTCTTACCCTACATAGAAGTGACATCATCTGGTCACAGATGAGGGATCTGAGAGAATGTCAAAATGTGAAGGAACCTTAAGGGTATCTACTTTAATCTTCATCAAATCCTACAGCCATATTTGTAACACTTAGGATGTAGTAAAACACAACTTTTGGTTGTTTTCAACTTCTGATTCTGGATCCAGCCCCTGGGACTGTGCAGAGCAAATCAATCTTCTACTTAACAACCTTCAGATAGGGCAACTGTGACTTCAAATACCTTCAACTATCAGCTCAAAGTCCTGCTTCCTCAGCTGGCATTTTATTTTTTTTTAAAGACTGACTTATTTATGCATACAGGAGCTGGGGTATAGGCCAGAGGTGTGGGGTGGTGAGGGGATTCACCAGAGATAGAGTGGGGAGCAGAACTGGCGGATCTACTGAAGTACACTGCTGAGGGGAGCAGCAGGTGAGGCAGGAAAGGTCTGCTGCACCATGTGGGTCAGCTCTTTAGCCATGGATTGAACTCGTGCTACCACTGGATAGCTTCATAGTGTTGAGACTTAACCCCTTGAGCCACCAGGGAGGCCCTCAGTGGCATTTTAAAGACCTGTGACCAGATAGTTTCACTTCTATGTAGGATAAAAGGAAACAAGATGAACAGACAAAATTAACCAAAATGAGCCCTAGAAATTTGACTGTAGAATTGACGCTACTGCTGGAAGCTGGGTTGGGGGTAAAGCGGGGGAGACCCCAACAGCTTGTGGTAGAGGACTGCGGGTGCTGTAGAGGTGGGTGCCCTGTGGTGACTAAGAGGTGTGAATAATGTTGTAATCCAATGTTACCTTTTTGTAATCCAGAATAACTTAAATATATCTCTATAATATAAATAAAGATCTCTTCTCTAAAATATCCTCTTTTGGCTACCCAAGTGAGAGTAAATGCCTTATGTGTAGATATCTAAATAGCTGATGTTAAATGTGATAACAATCTGTCATATTAGTACTGATAAATTAAACATTGTTTGTTTTCCATAGCCAGGTAACATATTTTTAGTACATGCCAAACAAATAAAGATTGGAGACTTTGGACTTGTGACATCCCTGAAAAATGAAGAAGAGCGAACACGTGCAAAGGGAACTAGGCGATACATGAGTCCAGAGCAGGTGAGCCCCCTTCCCGCTGTCTGTACTTTATTTGTTCCACTTTTTTAAATTATAGAAATAATACTCAACTCTTATGAAATTTAAAAAGTACAGAAATACATAGAATCAAAGTCGGAATTTCCCATTATTCTTCCTTTCCTACTCTGCACTTTTTAGGTCATTTTCTTGAGATGTAAACATATATAGATGCAAATATACAAGTATATACATAGACTTATTTTACATAAAAATATACATACCTACATTTTGGTAAGGATGCTATAATGTTCTTTTGTGGCTTGGTTTTTTTTCCGCTCATCAGTGTTTCATCATCTCTTCTTATCAGTACAAATGGATCTGACACATTTTTTTCACATCTGTATAGTATGGCAAAGTATAGATGTTACATCATTTATTTAAGTATTTCCTTATTAGTGGATATTTAGATTGTTTCCAATTTTTTGTATTTACAAATAACAAATATTTTCGGTTTAAAGTTTTGGTCATTGTGATAAATGAGCAGTATCTTGCTGTTGTAGTTAACATTTTCCAGATTTTTGCTAAGTTATACCATCTTTACATGTATTTATATGCAACTTTTCTATAAATTCTCTGTATCTTTTCTTTATTTTCTTAAGTAGACTGTATTTCTAATTTATTTGTAAGGAACCTATTTATTTTGGATATTGATTCTGATATGCTAACTATATTAGAGAATTTTACTCCTCACTTGTTACTTACTTCTTTTTTTATAATGTGACAAAAACAGCTTTTAAGTTGTTCATTTACCAATATTTTCTTTGTGGCTAGTGGGTTTCTAATTTTTAAATATTTTGGAGGCTGTTCCTGCCCAAAGATTATAAGAGGTGTTTTGTTTCTCTTTTTTTAAAAAAGATTTATTTGTTTATGCATACAAGCTGCGGTGTAGGCCAGAGGTATGGGGTGGTGAGAGGATTCACCAGGGACAGAGTGGGGAGCAGAACAGGCATATTGATTGAAATACACTGCTGAGGGGAGCAGCAGGCGAGTCAAGAGAGGTCTGCTGCGCCATGTGGGAAGCTGCCTGGCCGGGAATTGAACTCACCCGGCAGGGGCTCTGGATAGTTTCATAGTGCTGCCCTTAACCCACTGCATCACCAGGGAGACCCTTATTTTGTGTTTTTCTAATACTTTAACTTGTGTGCATTTTTATACACATGTAAGGGAGGATTATAGCTTGATTGTTATTTTATGGCTGTAGAATTGTATCATCACAACATATCAAATAATTGATGATTTAGATAATATTTTAAGGAAAATTCTTAGAGACAGAAAGTAAAACAGAGATTACCAGGGCCTGAGGGTGAGAGGAACGGGAACTTATTGTTTAATGGGTATGTATATTTTCTGTTCTAGAAATAGAGAGGTGATGGTTATATAACATTGTGATGGTATTTAATGCCAATGGATTGTACAAATAAAAATAGTTAAAATGTAAAATGTGTTTTTATATATATTGTATCATAATAAAACTATTTTATTATATATGAAATTCTTTTTTTTTATATCTATTTTTTATTTTTACATATAAGCTGGGGTACAGGCCAGAGGCGTGGGGCGGCAAGAGGGTTCACCAGAGACAGAGAGGATAGCAGAACAGGCAGATCAGAAATACACTGCTGAGGGGAGCAGCAGGCAAGGCAGGAGAGGTCTGCCGCGCCATGTGGGATTCTCCCTGGCCGGGCATCAAACTTGCGTCGCCGCTGCCGACAGCTCCACAGCGCAGCGCTTAACCGCTGCGCCACCAGGGAGGCCCTGAAATTCTTGCAAACTCGTGGATCTGTTTCTATACTCTGTTCTAATTGATTAATTTTATTTTTCTTTTTAATAGCATACTTTCATTAGCACAGTTTTAGCATAGTATTACAAAATTGGTCTAGTGTTTGAATAGCAGGACTTTCCATGTTACTCTTCTACTTTAAAATGTTCTTAGTGTTCACCGTTAATATTGCAAATAAACTATAAATCAACTTATCAAGTTCTATAATTGGTCTTGAGGGTTTGCATTAAGCTTAAGAATTCAGTTCAGATTTGACATCTTTATATGTCTGAGACTTCCCTGGAAAGACTCATGACCCTGATAGATTTTATTTATTTTATTGGTTGATAGCTTCTTGTCAGTTTGTATCTTTTGGGGTTGGTCATCCTGTTTTACTTTTTGGTTTATAAATGCCCTTTAAAGATGATTTTCACTGATAAAATATCTTTCAAAATACCTTCACTCTTTTGTCACTCAAGAGCAAATATACTGAATTGGCCGGTGGGTTCCGGTGGAGAAGGAACCCACCTCTTTCATTTATATTGAAACATAACTTCAGCTTTTGGGGGGTGTGAAAGGAGAAGACAACAGGAAAGAGCAGCTCCCTTTACCTCCCATTTTATTAAAGAAACCCTGTATCCTGTATTGTCACCCAAAGCTATATTTTACAAAATCATTTCTCATTGTGCGTTTCATTTTCTTAGTGATTGTTTTTTCTTCGAGAACATTTAAACGCACTTAGGAAAATGTAGAACTTTTCTTTCAACTCCCAGAATTCCCTCAGGCCCCTTTTCAGTCAGTCCTTCCTTGTTGACCAGAGATGACGACGCCCATGGGTTACTTGTCCTTCTTGAGTTTAGATGAATGGGGTCCCACAGTATGTGCTCTTTTGTGTTTTGTTATTTCACTCAAAGTAATGTCTGCTGGAGAAACTCTAGCTGATACTGGCAACTGCAAATTATTCCTCCTCCCCTTTTTTGTACTATTCAATTGTGTGAATTTACCACAATTCACTCAATCAGCTGTTGATGGACTTTTGGATTGCTTCCTTTTATGTTATATTATGGATAAATCTCCTGTGAATCATTTGTGGACAAGTCACTCACTGAGAAGTATTTTTACTGCGTCACCTGCTGCATCTTACTTATCCTCACAATCAAACTCTGAGGTTAAAACTATTGTCACCCAAAAAAAAAAAAAAGCAACCTATTCTCACCCCTTTTTTTTTTTTAAAGATTTTTTTTTTTTTATTTATACATACAAGTTGGGGTATAGGCCAGAGGCGTGGGGCGGTGAGAGGGCTCACCAGAGACAGAACGGGTTGCAGAACAGGCAGATCAGAAATACACTGCTGAGGGGAGCAGCGGGCGAGGCAGGAGAGGTCTGCCGCGCCATGTGGGATTCTCCCCGGCTGGGCGTCGAACTCGCATCACCGCTGCCAACAGCTCCACAGCGCAGTGCTTAACTGCTGCGCCACCGGGGAGGCCCTCTCACCCCATTTTATAGACGAAATGATTTCCACATTGATGGTTAATTTATGCAGGTGATATAGCTAGTTCGTAGCAGAGATGTGAACCTGAACAGTGAAGACTGCTAAGGTCTTTATCACAAACATACTCTGTTGTAGGATATAAGATAATGTTGGTCAAATAACCTTTTTGGCTTCAGAGGACTTTTACATCAGGTATTCTTATTTTGGTCTCTTCAGATTTCTTCCACAAATTATGGAAGGGAAGTGGACATCTTTGCTTTGGGGGTAATTCTTGCAGAACTTCTTCACATATGTGCCACTGCTTACGAAACAAGTAAGGTAAGTAATCCCAATAAAAATTAAGCAACAAAAATGTTCGGCCATCCATTCCAAAGAGCTGCTGCAGAGGATTGCACTCACATGAGCATGGGCTGGAACATACTCACATTGACTGCAAGTTAAATATGGATTTCATCTTTTTCAAATTGGAGCAACCACATTTTAACTGGCCATTCAGACTCCTCGCGTCTTGACTACAGACATATTCTGTTTAGGATATAAATTTAGATCTTCTTGTGTATCTCATAAAATTATAGCTGTTGTTTCCTTTATGAGTCAATATGTAAGATTTAATGCATAGCCTGCTGGCTTAAGACACTGTGCTAAGTGCTGCAGGGGTATAAAAACAAATAAGTCTTGTTCTCAATGAGCTTATAGTCTAGAAAGAAAGACAGCATTAGAGAATGTTATAGATGTTGTAGGAGAATGCATGAGATCTTATGGAAGCAACTAGAAGGGAGATCTTAGCTGCCTGGATTTAGATTTCAGAGAGGCATTTAAGTTGGGCTCTGAATGATCAATTCACCTCCAAGAGTCAAAAACAGAAAGCGACTCTAGTGTGAAGATAGGAATGTGCAGAGTGTTTGGGGGATAGCAGGCAGCACTATGTGAGTGACGAGAAAGTAGTGGTTGATGGTGCTGGAAAGACACTCGAGTTAAGGAAAGAATAATGACTGTCCTGTGGAGGCAGCGGGGAGCCTAATTAGGCAAGTAAACATGGTGGTCAGAAGCTCAGTAAAGGAGACTAACCGAGCGCCAACAGCCTTCTCATCTGTAAGACAGGGGTGATGAAACACACAGGACTCTATAAAGGATGAAGGGCCATAACACATATGATGCTTTTAACACTTTATGTCGTCAGGTTCAGGATGGTTATTAGATGGGATGGAGTCAGGGAGAGGACCCCTGCTTGCTTCTTAGCTAAAGAGACTTTCCAAAGATCTAGAAATATCCTAGAGTAATAGTGCTTCTAATTTTGTTTTCCTCCCAAATGAATAATTTCCTAATGGATATATATGTATGCTGTTGTATTTTCAGTTTTTTGAAGAACTAAGGGCTGGCAACATCTCAGATGTATTTGATGACAAAGAAGTAAGTACTTGAAAATCATCAGAATTTATTTAGTTCAATGTATCATGACTCAGTTTTGACTCTTACTATTATTACAGAAAGATCTTCTACAGAAACTACTCTCACATGAACCCATGAAACGACCTAAGACATTTGAAATACTACACACTTTGAACGAGTGGATGGGTGCTTCAAAAGAAAGAAAACAAAAAACATGGTAGAGTCTTTCCGAAAAAGTATGCCTTTGATATCTAGTTTTTCTGTATCTAAAGTTTACTAGGGAATATCAATGGCATTCACTTTCTGTTTTCATTTCTCTTTTTTTCCTACATTTGTAGAAATGTTTGCATTTTTTCCACTTCAAAAGCATCCTCACATTTTTTTACTAACCTTATTATGAAAATGGAAAATAATGCTAAAATTTTATTTTTAAATCAATTGACCAATCAATTGATTAATAAATATTTATTAAATGTTTACTGTTTCTAGACCGAAAAAAAAATGATCATTTCATGTATTAAATAGCTAACAAGTCAGCTGGAGACATAATGTACCCCAAAAGATAGCTACGTGCAGTCATTTTGGCAAACAGTTTGCTATCACCTAATGAAGTTAAATGTGTGTATTTAAACTGACAACCATAATTCCGTTCTTGCTTGCATGCCTACCAAGAAGGCTCACAGACCCCTGTTTCTAATGTCTATCACAAGAAAAACATAAATTGTCCTACGTTCTCAACTTAGCATACAATAGAGCAGCGACAATGAATGAAGTCCAGCTAGATACAGAATCCTGATACACCTCTCAGGAACACAGGTGAGCAAACAAAGCAGGTTACAGAAATACATACAGAACAATCCCATTTGCAAAAATTGCTGCAACATGCTAAATTTTGTTTAGGAATCTAAACAATTGTGCTAAAATGATAATGGGAAGGAATGAAATGAGAACTACTCTGAAAGGTCACTTAGCAGGGAAGTGGCTGAGAAATGCGTTGTTTGGTGATTTTGTTGTTGTACAAACCTACTGCACAGCTAGGCTGTATATACAGATCCCCATTGTACATGTGGTCAGGACCTGACCAGAGCATCAGTGTGTGACATTTAACCATAGTAAATCCTGAGGATGGTTGTCTCTGAAGTGAGATGAGAACAATGTGATTGGGGAGATGGACTTAAAGGTAACAGGTGACTTTTTTTTTTTTTAACCGAAAATGAAGGTTGGGTCCATTAGTGTTTACTGTCTAATTATTCTTAAATACATTTTGTATTTATTATCACAGACACTTTAATACTGTGATATATTCAGTAGTTAAGGACTGAAACTAGTCAATCTGAAGGAGTGAGGTCATTTTCTGCTGTAACAAATTGCTACAAAATTGGTGGCTTGAAACAGCACACATTGACTGTGTGTGTCTGGAGCCAGAGTCTGAATTGAATTCTACCCGATCACTGTCAGTCACGGTGTAGGCCGGGCCTTGCCTCTCCAAAGACTCCTATTCAGCACTCCATGTTCAAGAACTCCTGAATGAACCCCAGCCACAGAGGTCTGCTGAGAAAACTTGATGGTGCTCTATCAGAGTTCCTATCTGAAATTCCCTTCAAATTGTTATTTTTATAAACAGTTTTATTGTGATACCACTCACATCCATTCAAAGTATATAAGTAAATTGGGTCTCCCTGGTGGCGCAGCAGTTAAGCGCTGCACTATGGAGCTGTCTGTCCAGCAGCAACATGAGTTTGACGCCTGACCAGGGAGATTCCCACATGGCACAGCAGACCTCTCCTGCCTCACCTGCTCCTCCCCTCAGCAGTGTGTTTCCCTCGATCTGCCTGTTCTGCTCCCCACTCTGTCTGTGGTGAACCCTCTCACTGCCCCACGCTTCTGACCTGTACCCCAGCTTGCATGCATAAATAAATCTTTAACAAACAAACAAAAACCCCAAAAATATTTAAGTACATGATGTTTATATATTCAGAGTTGTGCAGCCATCAGCACAACCAATTATAACACATTTTTGCAACCCTCACCCCCACCAAAAAAAGAAGCCCTCTACCCCTTAGCAGTCATTCTTTGTCATCCCCAAAGTCTAGGCAAACACTAATCCACTTTCTATTACTATAGTTATCAATTCTGGACACTCCATTTAAAGGAAATCATACTATATGTGCTCTTTAAAAAAAAAAAATATTTATTTATTTTTGCATGTAAGTTGGGGTGCAGGCCAGAGGTGTGGGGCAGTGAGAGGGTTCACCAGAGACAAGAGTGGGGAGCAGAATGGGCAGATTGACCAAAACACACTGCTGAGGAAAGCAGTGGTGAGGCAGAGGGGTCTGCTGTGTCATGTGGGAATCTCCCCGGCCGGGCATCAAACTCTGGCCGCGGCCTCCTACAGCTCCACAGCGCTGCGCTTGACCCGTTGTACCACCAGGGAGGCCCCAATATGTTCTCTTTTTACTTACTGTGTTTTCTGGTTTCATCTGTGTTGTAACATGGATCTGTACATCACTCTATTTTATTGCCAAATAATGTTACATGACTATCACATTTTATTTATCAATTGATGGACATTTGAGTTGTTTCCACATTTTTATGATTGTGACTGTGAATCTTTATGTGGCCATGTTTCCATTTTTCTTGGGTGTAATACCTGGGAGGAGAAATGTTGGGTCATTTTGTAACTCCTGTGTTAAGAATTTTGTATGGCTGGTCCTACAAAATTTAAGTAAAAATAATGCGCATTTCTAAATTTCAACAGTTAAATATTTGGCAAATAACACTTAAAGGTGTGTGACTAAAACAATTTGATACATTGTCTATTGATTTTGAATTTTAGAAGCTCCAGTATTTAAGAAAATAAATTTAAAACTTCTAGCTATAAAAATAAACATACAACAATATAAACAAAAGTAAATGGCAATGTGACATGTTAAAATTTACTTCAATTTTCAAATTACATAAAATATTCTAAAGCAAGTAAAAACATTTTCAATGTTTGGCTTCCTTGGTTTTTATTACTTTCTACTTTTGAGATCTAGAAGACTAAAAAGTTTTACTCATAAAGACCCAGTGTTGTTGACTGTAAATACAGAAGAATGGAGGAATGTCTCTCTCTCAGGCCAGACTAGTTATAGCTCTAGGCCCAGAAATGTGGACCACTCTGCTGGAGTCATGGGTTCCATAGTTATTCCCATATTATCAGCATAACTGTTTGTCAATGTATTCAAAATATTCTAAGCCACAGAGCAGGTGGTGGGTTGTCCCTATAGCCTGTCAGGAGAAAGAGGAATCAGTTTCTAATTCCTTTTTGTCCAGAACAGTCCACATGGCATTAGACCTAAGAGAGTGAATATCTGTATGTTGGTGGAAATGACAGGAAAGGATTTAAGTGTAATTCCAAGGGAACGATGGACTCCTTTATTTCTGTCATTAATACAAGTTTATTATTTTTTTGAACAAAAAAGTGAGTAGCCATCAATAGAAACTCCAATGTTATATACGTGTGTGTGTGTTCACCAATATGTATATTTATATTCATCAAAATCTCAAAAGATTTGCAAATTCAGTAAGGATTTGGGTCTATGATGTTTAAGCTTGCTCCCAATTCTTGGGTGTTTTTATCCAAAATTTGCAAAGCATCACTTACAATTGATATACACATTGCCATGAAAACTCAGCATTTTACTAGAAGTATTATTTTGTCTCTAAAAAAAGTAGTGTTCATAGAACTTTGCCTCTGATATCAGATTTAAGGGGAATGCTCTTCCCCTAATCCTGCTTGCACGGAGGCATCCCAGGCAAGGGAACTTATTCTCGCACGTTGGAAACGAGAAGTGTGGGTGCAAACTCTTTAAACTCTCCTTCATTCCCTGTCCATATGAAGGTGTCTTATCTGATGGGTGACTTTGGGAGAAGGAACTGAGCACGTGTGGCCCCGCTCCTGGTGGGTTCTTTACCCTTGGGAGTTAAGTGGTGTCAGCGCAAGGCTGGGCTTTGCCCCTGCAAGGCAGAGTCTGCAGCACTCTCCAGTCAGGAAGACTCATTAGGGAGCCTGATTCAGAACAAGTCATCCTGGGATTTCAGCTTCTCTGATGATAAAGTCGATATTTTGTTCCTTCTGACTCCCATGTCTGTCTTATTCATCAATTTCTTCCAAAATGAAGAGGGGAGGAAGCGTAACCTGTTAGTGTCCCCAAACCCCACAAGCATCACAGTGGAGCCATAAACTGTAACTGCCCATGTCTGTGATACTTGTATTCTGAAAGCACATCCCATTATTTTTTTGAAGTCACTGAGCAGTTATATTCTAAAGTACATACAAAAACCTCTCAAGTACAAAAAGAACGAGAGAGGCTCTTTTTTTATACTGGCATCAAAAATTGGAACTTTTAAATGCTTAAGGATCTTTAGGAGACATTTTTTAAGTTTGGCTTTATTGACAATATCAGTCATCGTGATCTGCAGAAGTGGGTCCCGGACAATTTGAAGACAAGTCTTCTTTATCTGTGGCATAGATAGGGAAAGTAAAAGATTAATACAATTTTTATAGTAAAGTAGTCTAGAAGATAATTTCAACAAGTATTATTGATCTGTTATGTTTGGTACTTAATGTGCTAAATAACTCAGGAAAAGATAAAAACCATAACCCCAAATTCTTTACTCGCAAGTACAAAGACCTTAAATTGAAGTTAGCAAAGCCAGCTTGGGCAAATGTGTTAGAAGGGAAAGAACTTAGCTCTCTAAGACATTTGCTAAGTTGTGAATCCCTCCTGGGTCCTAGTCGTGGCACCTATCCCAACTGGCCTGCGCAGGCTGACTACGAGCAGGCTGCAGGTCCCAGGAGCCTACGGGAAGTGTTTCCATTCTGGGAAGGGATTCCTTTTACACACTGGCTGCATGGGTACAAATTTAAGCACTTTCTGAAACCATTTGTGCCTCTCAGGGAGGCTTATCTGCTAGGAAAGCTACTTAGTCCCGGCAGAGTCCTCATCCTAAAATTTGAATGAGTCCAAAGTCTTGCACCAGATGGGAGACAACTCTGAGGGCAAGGTTGAGCTCTTCATCAAGGGCAAGCATTGGTATCAGAAGCACACCAAAAAGCTGATGCGCACCTTGGCCGCAAAGTCACAGAGGAATCTCTTTGGAAGCACAGCGATGCTTGGTCTGGAAACCATGAAGTCTCTTGAAAGCAAGACTATTTCTGTGCTTCCCTCTCTGGCACAATCCCAGACGGGATGAAGCTGTGCGGCCCCTGGAGACAGGTCAGGAGACTGGCCCAGATGCTGTGACCCAAGAGCGATTAGGGCCGAAGTGCGGGGCAGGCCTAAACAGACCAGAGGTCTTGGCCTCAGAGGCCCAGTCTGAATCCTGCCTTTGCTCCTGGGGCTAAGGGGAAGCAAGTGTCTCCAGTGTTCTAACCACCCTTCTCCTGCACAGATACTTGTTTAGAGATTCAACTGTGAGTTACAATAAAAAATAACGTTTTTATATATAAAGGTATTTGGCAAGTTTTAAACCATCTTTCCTTAATGAAAAAAATGAAGTGAATTTCAACATTTTAATTTCTATGGTTCAATATAATAAATAGTCTAACTATATAAAAATATTTTAAAAATTCAATATATATTGCAAGAATCTGTAGCTGAAGAAAGGTTCTTTAAAAATAAGCATGAAAATATTCATCATTCTCAAGTAATTAAAAATTATTTCCTTTGAAATAACATACTGAAAAATTCCCTTCTGCACATTCAGTTCTGAAAAATTAAAAGCAACATTAGTAAGGCATCAATTACTTCTATAACCAATATTTCCTCAAGATACTAATCACAGATTGTCACTGGATGGAATAAGAACTTTCCATTGTCTATGGCATATGTCACTTTTACAAAAAAGGCAGAGCTAAAAATCAAAGAATATTTATATACATTTTTAAAAAAGAAGTATAATGTATCTTCTCACCTTCATAGGCTGTCCCACACCAAATACAATACACATGTTCTTCTCTTAAGTAACTAGTCAATATTTGTAGTTTTTCCAGTACCTAGATAAAGGACACAAACATATTAATAGTTCACACGGAAGAGAATCTTGGTCTTCTGGTCTCTTAGATCATGCTGAATCAGCCATAAATATTCTGTTATACTCACTCTCAAATCATTGAGGAGAGGGGTCATATTTTAGAACATGTCCCAGTGTACCAGCTACCCTGACATTTTCTTAAGTCTGCCAAACCCAACACAGAACACTTGTTTATGTTTATTCTATATTTTCTCTCTCTCCCCTCTCACATACCTCCCCCATATATATATCTTTAAAGGATGCTGGTTATAATAGAACCAGCATCCTTTAAAGATCCCCTCTACTTTCAAGGAATCTACCACCCCAGAGAGTGAATATTGTCTCCCTCTGCCATTAGCGTTCTCATAATGGTCTCACAGTTAAATGAACATAAATTTTCCAAATTGTGAATGCTTCCTACAAAATTCTTCATTCGTACTGAAACTGAGGTGAGACAGTAAACTGGAACCAAAGCGAAAAAAATTATATGAAGTTTTGATTAGGGGGTAATAAAATGATTCCATGATACAGTGGTTCTCAGCTGGGGGTGAGTTTTTCCTTATGGGACATTTGTCAATATCTAGAGACATTTTTGGTCATCACCCAGGGCAAGTGCAACTGGAATCTGGTGGGTAGAGGCCAGGGATGCTGCTGGACATCTAACAATGCACAGACAGCTCCCCACAAAGTTAATAGTGCCAAGGCTGAGACACTCTGCTATAAAGGAACTGGTGCCAAAACATACACTTAAATCTTCACTCATATATTCATCTTCATCTTGTTCTTTTTCTTCTTCTTCCTCTTCTTCAGTCTCCTCTTCAAGCCTCAGCCAATACCATGGCTCCCTGGGAACCTGAATATTCTGAAAATGTAGAAATTATTCCAAATTAAACATGGACAAACATAAGGCTATTACAAGTATTTTCATTTCAACATGAATCTATTCTTTCAATTAAAGGTGCTACTTCCAGAGTAAGGCACTGTACTATGAATTAGGGGATGCAAAACCCAATTAGAATATTGTCTCCAAGTTGCTGACAATCTAGTAGGAAAAATAAGCTATAGGTATAAACAGTTTAGTGGGTATATATATTTTCAAAATAAAGTGCTATGGAAATACAGCAATCTTCCAGAATCTAATTACACTGAAGAAAATTTTACACATACTTTTGAGACTTAAAATGAAGTCTCAAATGAACTTAAAATGAAATTCACTTTACATATACTTTTGAGACTTAAAATGAAGACATTTTATTTTAATGACCGTTGAGCCATCAAAATGAAAAAAAAAAACAAAATTTTAAAACACTTCAAATCTGAAATAGCATTCCACCATGATTTTACTAGTTATAGACAAATGAGGTACTTAACATGGACTGAAAATAAGCTACATCACTTAATCAAATATTCTGATATATAGGACTTCCATATATTCTATTTCTCATAAATCAATATTCAAATAAGTAGAGACAATTAAATCCAAGTATGTTACTTAATCTTTATTGGAAAATTCAGACTACTCAGGTTCCTGCAGTGAACAAGTCACTGAATCAATCATCACACGTCAATAGAACATGAAAAATAAAAGCGCTAACAGGTAGAAAAGGCTAGGTACACCAGGCTTGCGGGGTGCGAGTCTCTCTCTCCCCCTCTCTTAAGCATAAATACATGGCAAATCCTACTGGGTGCGAAAACACTTGACCAAACCCAAAGCAGGAAAAGGCTTACCTTCTGAGTATCCAGCTGTTGACAGGCTCGCTGGCTTCTTCTCAAATCGCCTTCTAGCTTCATTTCATCTTGCTTAGTTTTAAGTCGCATTCTAATTGAGAGAAAAAAAAAATGTACAATAAAGGTCTAGACTCAGTTTATTCAGTTTTTGTGCCTATGTGCTGGGAAACAATAAAGAAGAGATGAAACCCCAAACAGCTCAGATACAAAGTCTTACCGAAAGTCTTCTGCAGCTCGTTCTTCAGCTTGGTTTTTCATGTGAATCTTTCTTCTGTAGTTTTCTAATTTTTCCTCTGCTTTCCGTTTTAATAATGTTTCATGACCAATGCCGCTTTTTCCTGTTTAAATAGAAAACTCTGCTGAGAAGCTTACTAGCATTATACTCCTAGCATGACAATTTAAATATTTACAAATGCAATTCTAATTTGAGTGTAATCACTCAGAATCTTTTGAAAAGAATGACAGGAAAAACATAAGATTACTTTTTAATGCAAACAAGTTTGACATTTACAAAGACTCTCAGTCTGATCTAGTAAGACTGAAATAATTTACAAACTTCTTAAAATCAAGAAAAAGCATCAACTATCATCCTTTCATATTAGAATGATGAACAAATTTTTTTTTCTTTTGAATTTACCCAAAGTATTAAGAAAGACATTTAGTGGATACATATGTCTCAGCGTACTTTTAGAACATTTCAATGGACAAAAATGGCTATGCATTTTTAATAGCCATATAATTCTCCCCATATTTTATTATTTAAATTTTATTGTATATTCATTAAAAACTTTTGAGTTTAAAAGATTTAAAATGTTAATTACTGAGGGCTTCCTATGATAAGACCTATAGCAGCACCACCATAAAAAACAGTATTTATTAAACAGACACATACGTTAGATCAAGGTAGAAGATATTATTACTGTTAATTAATATGCTAAAAGAATAATTATACACCTGTTTTGACATTGAGTGGAATGGGTTCGACAATACCATCACCTAGAAAAGGGAAAGAAAACACAAACTACTTTAGAAAGTCTTACTCGGACATTAGGTAACCATAATATGTAACTTTATAATTTTCTTCACATAAACTATACCCTTCAGTTTCAAAAATATTTAAAACTAAATCTGAACATCAATACTCTATTGTTAACTGTTGGCCTTTTCTTCAAATATTCACATTAAAAGGGCAAACCCACAGTCTCCTAAGCCATTTGAAGGAAGGCATCCAAGAGGATGATGGCATTGCTAGGTGAAGATCAAAGCAAGTATGGTAGAGAAGGAAAAAACAACAGCTTACAGAAGCTATGACAAATATACAACTTCCACATCTTAATAAGCAGTTGTGATTCTTAAAAAGAGGTCAGAACTGAGCTTTTTCAACTGGATGGTCACTCAGGCAGCTGCAAGGGTAGAACAAGGAGGGCAGAATCCTGTCATCATCTATGTAGCTGCTCCTCTGCTCTTTGATCATTGGACTTTTCAACCCTTTTCTTGTCACCAATCTTAGCTGCTGCCTCCGTTGCAAGTCCTGCCCGTCCCAGTTGTCAGGAGCCTTCAGGGCCAAACTGGGCTGATTAGCAGCTCTTGATGGCTTGAGATGGGGAGATGAAATACAATTTGTTGTATTTGTCTGTTTGTTAGTACCTAAGAGACTAAAACACTGAATTTGTTTTAATTTCTTTGTAGATTTACAAAGATTAAAGAGTCATCTCTGGTACTCTTCAGTATGTCACCATTTACTGTTTTGGAACAATTGTTTATTTCTGGATGTGACTTACCGCTCTTGCCAAGGGCCTGCCCACTTTTATATCCCATCTTTTGGAGCAAAGCAAACCCTTTGTTTTCAGAGCCTAGTGCATTCTTCAACCCAATGTCACGTCTTTCTTGTTCTTCTTCTTTTAAACTCTTCTGTCTGTTTTTCAAATTAGCTTCCTGTTGCTTTTCTTCTTTCCGACGGGCTTCTCGGATCTGCCTGAGCATCGGCAATCCCGGTCTGACGTCTTCCCTGACGAACACGGGAAAAGGTTATTTTAGAGGAGCATTTGAAATTTTCTCATAACACAGCCACTTACTTACTAGACACTACTTAATATTTTAGTGCTTCTTCTATGGTTATCTGTGTTAATATTAATATTAGACCACCCAGAATGGCTATCTTAGTAAAAGTGATGAAGGCTGGTATCAGATTGCAGGAAACTGAAAAAAAGCACAGAGTTTAAGAAATTAGAAATAGTAAATTTAGGCTAATTTTTCTAGGATATTGTCAATAATAATGAGCAAAGCTGAATAATATCTAGAAGAGTTAATAAGATGAAATAAAGCAAAAGAGTAAATTTCCTCGAAAGAGGAAAATACAAAGAATCACGGGCAAAAGTAAAGTGACAGACATTAAAAGAGAAGAGGTTCCTAGTATCTTCATATGGACATGTAGGAGATGTTCCTATAAAGCAGTAAGACTGACTTTCTAACCTCAAACTTTTTTTTAATTTATTTATTTTTATTTATTTATGCATACAAGCTGGGGTACAGGTCAGAGGCGTGGGGCGGCGAGAGGGTTCACCAGAGACAGAGTGGGGAGCAGAACAGGCAGATTGACTGAAATACACTGCTGAGGGGAGCAGCGGGCGAGGCAGGTGAGGTCTGCCACACCATGTGGGATCACCCTGGTTGGGCGTCGAACTTGCGTCGTCGCTGCCGACAACTCCACAGCACAGCACTTAACCGCTGCGCCACCAGGGAGGCCCTCTAACCTCATATTTAAAACGAATGTCATTGCTGAAGGGGCAACATATCTCCATTCATCTTTACATAAAGTTTGCATGTTTACTTACTTGACATTGATGAAGGAATCAGACATATAGTCCTCTTCTTCTGCCATGTTCAACTTCAGATGACAATAATATCTATCAAATAAAGCAAGAATCTTTTTTTTTTTAAGTCTTTTTGTATCACCAGCCTTTCTAGACTTTCTCTAGAGCTCTCCTACGTATTCAAGTGCCCTTTTGGTATCTTTTTTCTCTGTAGAGCTCTCAAACCCCAAAATAAAAAAACTCACTATCTTCTACCCTAAGCCTCCTTTATCCTCCACAATTCCAAATTGATGTCACTACTATCTCCCCATCCCTGACCCCTAATAAACCTCTGCAATTCTTCCTCCACATTATCTCTCACAGGCATTTTCCCTATAGCTGTGACCACGGCTTTAGTTCAGGCATGCCTTTCTCACTGAACGTTACAACAGTTTTCTAATTGGGTCTTATTGCCTCTGTCCTCTCCCAAATCATCCCCTACATCTCCCTAGAGTGTTTTAAAAAACATATCAGGTGACATTACAAGCCTGTTTCAAATTGTTGAATAAACTTTACACTGCAGACAGTGACAGTGTGGACCAGGCACTGTAACAGGTTAGCAGGCGCAATCTCATAACCCAGATCTTGACTTTTCTTTTGGACTCATTATTGAAGTTACATGGGCTTCTTAGAGCCTCTGAACACACCTCAGACATGTCCTTCCCTAGGTCTACGCTCCTCTCCTGTCTTGACCACTCTAGGCCTCTCTCTACAGCATTTTATGTTCAAGCTACTAATTTAGAACTTGATATAGATAACATCGCACTAATATGGAAACATTTTTAAATTTCATCCAAAATGGTTACCACTGTGTAACTACTGGGCATTAAAGGGATATAATATTCAGAAAAGTACATCTCAAACCTTAATTTGTATAAGAATTGTGCTGGGACTTTCTTAAAATGCACAGTCTGAATTTGAGTCTCATCCTCCTGCAACTGAATCAACAGTTGGGAAGATATACATTTAAAATGTTAAAAATCAGCACTGTAATACTTTTTTAATCCAGTGTAATTATCCAGACTCTTGATTCCAGTTGACAGTAATGATATTTATTAGTTTATGTAGTTGGGAAGAATGCTAGGTCATAGCATCAAAGAAAGAGTTGTAGGAATCAGAGCCTTGGGAACCAAGGGTGGGAAATTCACTACTGTTAGGTCTATCTTTGACCACTTTCTCTATGCCTTCATTCCGCAGAACTATTAATAGATCTCTTCCTATGGCCAAGAATGTGGCCACCCACAGAGCAGGTTCACATACTTCCAGTTCAGAAACCCAAGGAAGAGAGTGTCTTTCCTCTGCAATCTGCACATTCATATCACCTAATGAAAGAGATTCATATTTGCTCAGTTTGGGTCATTCCTTTCCCTATTGCTGGAACACAGAGTATTATAATTGGCCATCTTGTGCCCAAGGGAGTATCAATACTGAGACTGCCACTCTCCACTACAACTTCATGTACGGCAGAGAGCTGAGGTGGCAAAGAAGGGATGCTGGGCCTGCAAAGAGAACATATGTGCACTACAACAAATGACTACCTTTGTGTATCCAGCAACTGGACCAGCAGCATTTGCTATTCATTTACAAAACCATGCAGTTAGGGGAGTTTAACTTCAAACCTCAATATGTGCACATGCTACACCCAGTAGCCACCAAAGCTCCAGTGCCCATACACTATCATATTACTCTCCTGATCTTTTCCTCTCTCCCGCCCCTGGTATCCACCATACTTTTCACAGTTCACTACAACTTCTTGAAAAAGTCTGAGCTAAGCTAAATCATGAACAAATTTCTGACTCACAGAAATTGAGATAATAAGTGATTATAGCTATTTCACACTGCTAAATTTTGTGATAACTTCTTATACAGCAAAAGATAATACAAACCACCACCCATGTCAGGAGATAAACCCTTGAGTCACCACAGGAGCCCTCTTTGTCCCCTACCCAATCACACCCCTTCCAGCCACCTCTTTCCTTTTGTTTGTACTTTCATCATCCACATGTTTCTTTAAACAGTACAGTTTACCTTTGCCTACTTTTTATATATCATAAGCTGAAAATGTGCAAGATTATATACAGTAATTGTGGTAATTCACCAGTAAACCTCAGATTGTTCATCTGTAATAACAGTATCTTAACACATAACGGTTTAGTGCCCATTATATCACACATTTTTATCCCATTTAATCATCACTAACAATTCTATAGATAGGAATAGTTAATTCCACTTTCCAGTAGGAGAAACTCAGTATGGCTCAATAAGACTCATTATGGCTAAATGACTTGCAGTACACCACAAAAACCCAAGTCTCAGTGCTTTTATTGCTACAAATAGGATATATATATTTTTAAGGAACCCATTTAGCTCTAGTGTAAGGCAGGTCTAAGTGGGGTTACAGCTTCTTCTTAAAGCTTCCTGTTACGGGTGAATAACCTTCAGACTCATCCAATTCCATCAAGAATAAGGATAAACTGCACAAGGTGATAATCCAGGCAAAGACGACTGGTGTCTTAGACCACAGTGACAGCGGGAAGTGTGAGAAGTGGTCGGGCTCTGGGTATTTACTTTGCAGATAGAGCTAAGCAGATTAGTTGGTGGTGTACGAAAGGTCGATGTCAAGGTTTACTACAAGACTTGTTTGAATAGCTGCAAGAATGGAGTTACCTGTTTTTGAGTGGTTAGACTGTCTTAGCAGGTTTTTGTTGTTGCTGTTTGGTTGGTTGGTTGGGTTTTTTTGGTAGAGAGCGGTTTTGGCAGAGGTGCAACAAGAGTGCTGCTTTAGACAGATGGGCTTAGCTGTTGGACGTACAACAAAAAGGTGACAAGAAGCACTTCAGTCCCAAACACTCGCCTTGGGGACCCCTGAGCCCTTCCCTCTCGAGTCCCTCCCGGCTGCAAGGGTTGCACAGACGCGACCATTCACGGGTGGAAATGAAGTGATGGTGTGATGGAGCAGTCACGGGCTACATCATTCTATCCGGCGCTCGGGCCCTTACCTGGCAGTTCTACTCGCACAGGGTCCGTTCCCGAAAGCACGCACTGCGCATGCGCCCACCAACCAGCGCTTTACGTTCAGGGACTATACTCCCTCCATAGTTTCCGCGCGCAATCAATTGGGGAAATCAGAAGCAGGCCGCACCTGGAAGACGTAGTTAGTGCGCTTGCGCACAAACAATCTTCCGCGCACGCGCTGTCTCCTCGTTTCCTGCTGGCAGAAGTGCAGGAGGCGGGGCATCCGGGTCTCTTGGCGGCTGCTTCTGGCGGGGGAGCTCAGCTGATCGGCCCCTGCCAGACTAGGAGGTGAGGCCCTCCCCTTCTGCCGCCGAAGCATGCACGTTGACAGGCACACACACCCCTGTGCCCCCGTACGTTATCAGAAGGCTGTGGGGATAGCCGAGTTCAGAATGAGTATTTCCCTTTTCAGGCGCGGGGCTCGGTTTCGATCCGCCGCCTTTCGGGGTTGACAGCCCGAGTGACCCAGCCGAGGCGGCCTGCGGCAGCCCTTGCACTTGCATTAAATCCCAGGCTGGGCGCTGCGCCACCGTCGTCGCGGTCGCGGGGTGTAGACCCGCAATGCGCGCGGCGTCTGCGGGCTGCATTCCGGGAATGCCCGGGGTAGTCTCAGAGGCTTCGACGGGGAGACCTGCCCTCCCCACCTCCTCCTCATAGGAAGCTTCCAGTGCGGGTTGTTAATGCTGGGACATTTTCACGTCTCTCTTGGCTTAGTGCAACAAGGGAGGGTAAGGGAGCCTTGGGTAGAAAAAAGGACGGTTGTCAGGCCTGGTCGGTGTTTGATCTCGGTGCCTCAGTTTTCCCATTTATGGAATGGATAAATGACGCGTGTTTTGCAAGACATTTTCCGAAATAATGCCTTATTTGCAATATTTCAATTTTCCTTTCACCCCATTATTCTTCCTCACCCATTATAACTTTCATTCGTTTTTGTTTGTACCCTTGTCCTTTAAAATTAGCTTCTCTGCTTTTGCCTCACTGAAGTTAAGTAAATTTTACCCTAAACAAACGCAGTCTTAAGGTTGTACTTTTCACCTCTCACTCAGTGTACATTCATTAAGCTCAAATTTTAACATTCAAAAATACTTAACACGTATTTTTTAATTTGTCGCTTGAAGGTGTGAATTTTAAACATCAGCAATGGAGTTAGCCCACAGCTTACTGCTAAATGAAGAAGCTTTGGCTCAAATCACTGAAGCAAAAAGGCCAGTTTTTATCTTTGAGTGGTTGCGATTTCTTGATAAAGTCTTGGTTGCTGCCAATAAGGTATGGTATTGCTTTTTTTTTCCAGTTAATACATGGTAGGTTGTATGTGTTCACGACTTGTAAGAAAACACACAGTATTTTGGAAAGGTGGCAGGTTACTCTTGAAGCTTGAGACTGTGCCACTGTAGTAGGGATTTCTTATCTTTCCTTTTTCCATTCTTTGGCAAAACCAAAACCTGTTTAACTCCATCTCCTTGCTTACATTGTGTCTCTATCTATGCAGATGAATGTGACTGGAGAAAAACAGACTGTGTGACAGCAATCCCTTTAAATTCATTATCTTCATTTTCAAGTGGTCCCTCAGTGTTAACAATCCTAATATCTTCACTTACCTCTGATAGGCTATTTTAAAAAAGAGGCTTTTTTTGGTTTTGTTTTCTTCTTCCTGTATAGTCTGTTTTATCCAAGTTGCTTTTCATTATGTGTGTTTTATTTTTTTTTCTTTAAAATTAGACCCTTTCCTCATATATCTGATGAATCTTTGGTTGTCTACTGAAATGTAAGAGACTAAAAAAGTTTCCTAGGCAGGGTGAAGTTCATTAATTGCACTTCATCATAGGATAGTCCAATTCTTTTTTTTTTTAAAGATTTATTTATTTATGCATACAAGCTGGGCAGGCCAGAGGTGTAGGGCAGCAAGAGGGTTCACCAGAGACAGAGCGGGGAGCAGAACAGGCAGATGGAGGGAAATATACTGCTTAGGGAAGCAGCGGGTGAAGCAGGAAAGGTCCCCGCGCCATGTGGGAATCTCCCTGGCTGGGTGTTGAACTCTAGTCACCGCTGCCGACAGCTCCACAGCGCAGCGCTTAACCGCTGCACAACCAGGGAGGCCTGATAGTCCAGTTCTTTGAGGAACTCCTGAGGTTAGTATCTTAGGTTTCTCTTTGCAAGTCCCAGAAGAGAACTTTTCTACCCTGGTGTTTGAGAGTATATATCAATAGCTTGCTGAGGTTTAGGAATTGGGAGAGAAGACTGGGAACTTCAACACGTCAACTTTCACTTACACACACCCCCTCCTTTTCTCAGCCATCACTATTTTGAATACCTGGTTTCCATATTTTGCATTGATTTGTTTCCTGTTTCCTTTGTCTTGAGGCTTTGTGGGTGTTTTGTGTTTTTTTGGTTGCCCTTTAGTGGAATTTCTGGAAAGACAAAATGTATAGATTCATTTACTGTCTTTAACTGGAAGTTTCTATTTTCTTTTTTTTTTTTATAATTTAATTTTATTTTTTTACATACAGCTGGGGTACAGGCCAGAGGCGTGGGGCGGCGAGAGGGTTCACCAGAGACAGAGTGGGGAGCAGAACAGGCAGATCAGAAGTACACTGCTGAGGGGAGCAGCGGGTGAGGCAGGAGAGGTCTGCCCCACCATGTGGGATTCTCCCCGACCAGGCATTGAACTCGCGTCGCTGCTGCCGACAGCTCCACAGCACAGCGCTCAACTGCTGCGCCACCGGGGAGGCCCTCTATTTTCTTTTAAACCATCTCTATTTGGGTATTTATTTCTTCCACTCCACTGAAACATCTTTTGTCCATTTATCAGTTTTCTCAAATTGTCCAAAACAATGATCGGTATTCTGTCTTAATTGACTCTTCAGCAGCTTTTGGCATGGTTGATCCTCTACTTTGAAATACTTAAAAAATATTTTTTATTTTGTTGTGAAATTGAAAAATAGAGAAGAGTTTAAAAAGTCATCTAAGTTATGAAGCATAATGTGAGCATCGGTATACTCTCTTCCCCTGTCGTCATTACTATCGATGCACGCGTTGTATGAAGTTCTTCCTGCTTGTGTTTCCAAGACACCATTTGCTTTTATTTCTTCTCCTTCACTAGTTACTTGTTACTCTCTTTTCTTGTCTTTTTTCAGTCCTGGGCACTCTTCTTTTTGTTAAATCTATCCTTATTTTTTTCAGTGGTGTCATTTAATCCCATGATTTCAACTAGCATCTATTATGACTCCCAGATACCCAGCAACCTGCTCCATCTCTTTTTCTTGGCTATCTAAACAGCATCTCGAAGTTAACATCGTAAAAATCAAATTCTCAATTTCCTCTTCACAAACCTGTCTCTTTCCCCAGTGTTCACCACCTGAGCAAATGACCGTTTCATCTTGCTAGTTGCTCAGGTCATAAAACTGAGTCATTCTTGACTTCTCTCTTATTCTTAGAACTTAATATCATATTCATCAACAAATTCTATTTCTGCCCACTAAATATATCTAGAATATAATTATGTTTCATTATTCCATTATGACTATCCTCATCTCTCACCTGGAGTTTTGCAGTAGCTTTTAAGTGCTCACCATTTTTAGCTCAGTAGTCAAAATAAGCCCGTTAAAGCATTTAGATCATATTCCTCCTCTGCTTCAGATTCCCACTCAGAATAAATTACAAATTTATTACATTGATGTAGACGGTTCTGCCACAATCTGGTCCCTTCTATCTTCTGACTTCATCTCCTCTGTTTCCTCTCTCGCTTGGCTTCAGCCAAACTGAACTTCTTGCTATTCTCAAATATATTGAACATGTTCTGCCTCTAGAGTTTGTACTTGCTGGTCCCTCTGCCTAGATTGTTCTTCTGATATTTGCATAACTCATACTTTCAAATCTTTTCAGAGAGGTCTCTTCTTACTAATCTATATAAAACAGTAAGAACTCACTCTATTTATTTGGTAATTTCTGTCCTACTGTAATGTATACTTCATAAGGGTAGAAACTGCTTTTTGTTATATCCCAGTGCCCAGAATAGTGCATGACCTAAAATAAGTATACAATAAGTACTTTTTTGAATGAATAAATAGATTCTCAGCATTGATTATGGATATATCTATTTTTTTTCTCTTCCCTGAGACTCTTCAGAGTTTCTTTTGGTTTCCTTTACTGACCTGTAACTGTATGAACTGCTGGCTTTGCTTTAACAGGGAAGCCTCTAAGGAGTCAGTTGTCCATACCCCAATCCTTTAACTGTTGGTCTGTTTCTTAGCTTGTTAACTATTTTTTTACTTTTGATGAAAAGGTCGCAAAAGTACATATAAGAAGAGACTGATGATGTTCTTTATTTTTTATAACAGACTGATGTAAAGGAAAAACAGAAGAAACTTGTTGAACAGTTAACTGGATTGATAAGTAGTTCACCTGGACCACCAACGCGAAAACTGCTAGCTAAAAATCTTGCAGCCTTATATAGCATTGGAGATACTTTTACTGTTTTTCAAACACTTGATAAATGTAATGACATTATAAAAAATAAAGATGACACTGCTGCCTACTTACCAACAAAATTGTAAGTACTTAATTTAACATTGATTGTTGAAGTTTGTTCAGAATAACTTATGTTAATAAGGAACTACCCCTTATTAAGGGGTAAAGATCCCCCCCACTCCAAGGGTAGAAAAAACCTAGGTATGATGCTAGCAATGAAAGCTCTAAGAAGATCTGGGAAAGAGGTTTTTTTTCAATATATGCTCCATCATCACTCAAACTATCAACAAACTGCGAGAATTGGTATGTCACCAGTTTGCACAGGGTTTTGTTTTTTGGTAAATTTGGATACAGATAATAATCTTAACTGGGAAGAAAAGAAAAGTAAGGAATCTCTAGGTGAGAATTGAGGCAGGAATGGTCAAAATATAGGCTACAGACCAATTCCTGCTTAATGCCTGTTTTATAAAATTTTATTAGAACAAGACAACCCCATTCATTTAAGTGACAGCTGCTCTCATGTTATAATGGCAGAGTTGAACCTGAAACAAACACTATTTTGCCTACAACTTCTCTGACACCTAGATTAAGGGCTTAACTCATAGCCCATGCCTGTGGTTTTAGTTGAGAGTAGACATATTTGGAGTAAATGTTGAGGGTAATGACTATAGGTTGCATTGTGTGAAAGAGTTAAATAAGAAAATCAGCAATTATAGTATAGTGAGGAGTGTTGTAAGAGGAAAAATACCACCTAAATAAGTTTAGCTGTAGCACGAGGGGAAGAACTGTGTCAAGGAAGGAGTTTCAAAGTGGCATCAGTCAAAGAACATCTACTATCAAGGAGAACACATGGAAATTGGTCTGGAGGTTAAGATTGGAAAATGGATGTAATAGGTCAGGGACCAGCAAACTATATAAAAAGAGCCAAATAGTAAATTTTGACTTTGTGGACTATACATATCTGTCGCAGCTACTCACCTCTGCCATAGACTGTATGTGAATTGTAAATAAAAGAGTATAGCTGTATTGCAGTAAAACATTATTTACAAAAACAGATGGAAAACTAGGTGATTGGCCAGGTTTGCCTGAAGACTGTTGTTTCCCAACCAGTTCCTTTAGGCAAAGGAAATCTCAAAGTGGAAACGGAAGTGGCTTATACCTTATTTCATTGCTTTTCAGAAAGGCTTATTTATACCTTATTCATTGTATTTTTCAGAAAGATACAAAATAGAAAAGGGGACAAGTTGTGAGGGGAAGATGATGAGTTCTGTTCTTGGTGTGCCAATTTTGAGATACAAATGGGAATATCTAAGACAAGTTAGAAACCCTTGTCTAGATTGTTGAGATCCAAGTTGGGTGGGTAGTTTTGGTGAGTAGAGAATGAAAATTTGGGAGTAGGCTTGACCCTTTGGTAGGAATAAAGTTACCTAGGAAGAGAGTACTGTTGGAGAACTCAAGATGGCCAAAGATTCCTCCCTAGAACACTGCATGCGAGGAGCCAGGGATAGTATAATAGCTTACAGAGAAAGTAGATAAATTATTCATAACCCAAATTCTGAGTTTCAGGTCTGTTTTCAACTGCATAGATATTTTGTGTCTGGATTTTGTATTGTTTAGGATAGATGGAGATCTCAAAAGTTTTAGCAAAGATTAGAGCGTCTAGTTGCTTTTCAGTTTATTTTGAAGTTTGAAGCTATGTTACTACTTTGATGATTTAGTTAATAAATGCACATGTAATTTTGTAGTTCTGCTGAAGTAGAATTTATCACATATTACATATAATTTACATGTATTTTCAGTGGATTCACAGGTTGTACTTAGGAGTATTCTAAAATATTTTGGCATGTAACCCCAGTTACTTTTGGCTTTGTTGACAGCCTGGAGAATATTGAAAAAGATTGGGATTAGGAGGCAAAGAGGTGACTGTCATTTCCTTGATTGTTCAATTTATTATATGTACGATGTGCCACTTCTGCCTCTAAGCTAACTTTACCATGATTCACTTAATTTACTGTTTACATGGGTGATGGTGGCGTGATTTCCTTCCTCTTGAAGACATGGGCTTCTGTAATTTACCAAATGTTCTATTTAAGCCACACAGATTAAAATTTACAAGTAATTATTTATTCTTATTTGTATATTAGGGGCAGGCATTGTAAGCTATACAAAAAGGTGTAAGATAGATCCCCTGTTCCCAGAGTTTTTATTTTTGTTGTCAGGATAAGATATATATTATAATATATATATTATATATATTCTATATATATATAATATATATTATATATATCTTATGTAAGATATATATGAAATGATCAAGTCACAACACAGTAAACAGTGCAATTTTGTGAAAATGAATATTTTATATTGCGTGACATAATGAGAAAAGAGAGGGATTGTTGTAGGTTGACAAAATTTGGGAGCTCTTCATAAAAGGAAAGCTTGGGTTTCTTTCCAAAGGGTGGCTATCACTTATTATGTAAATAATGTTTTCTCTTGTATATTTATTCTCTTGCATCCCGAAAAATACATTTGATCAATCATACTATTTGTTGTAATTATAAAGAATAAATAAGGTGTTTTTGAAAGTTGAAAATTAAGGACTTGTAGCCAAAAGTATTGTGCACAAATTAAAATTGATTTCTGAAAATGAGAAAAGTATAATAAAATTGTATTATTAACCTAACATAGACCAGTGAAAGTACAATTTCTTACAGGGCTGCAGTGGCTTGTGTTGGAGCATTTTATGAAAAAATGGGGAGAATGTTAGGCAGTGCATTTCCAGAAACAGTAAATAATCTTTTGAAGTCTCTGAAAAGTGCGGAGGTAAGTTTTATTTATGTGTTTCGCTTATGGCAGGAGTTAGATGTTAGTTAAAAATACGTTTGTTTTTGGACTACAGTGGAAAACTAGGGGTGCCTTAGTGGTGGGTGTGGTGAAGTAACACACACCTGAAGCCTGTGGTCCTGTGTCTCTAACTCATACAGCGTTGTAAGCCACTATTAGCTCAAAGAAAAAATATTGGCAGTGTATATAATAGACAAGAGTTAATGTTCTTTGTTTATAATCTATTCTTACAATAAATAAAAAACAAAGAACAAATTCCCGGGGCCTCCCTGGTGGCGCAGCGGTTAAGCGCTGCGCTGTGGAGCTGTCGGCAGCAGCGACCAGCCAGGGAGATTCCCACATGGCGCGGCAGACCTCTCCTGCCTTGCCCGCTGCTCCCCTCAGCAGTGTATTTCCGTCGATCTGCCTGTACTGCTCCCCACTCTGTCTCTGGTGAACTCTCTTGGCGCCCCATGCCTCTGGCCTGTACCCCAGCTTGTATGCAGAAATAAATCTTAAAAAAAAACACAAATTCCCTAAAAGAAAATGGCTTAGCGGAGGGAGGGAAGGGAAAGGGCACAAAATGGAATAGAAAAGAACACAAGGGACCACGGAGATGGATCACGGGTGAATTGGTGGTGGGCTACCCAAGGGGAATGCAAAATGTAAAAGACATAAATAACAATAAAAATATATATTATTAAAAAAAAAAAAGAAAATGGCTTAGGGTAGAGGTCAGTAAACACACCCTGAGTTAAATCCAGTCCACCACCTGTTTCTGAAAATTAAGTTTAATTGGAAGAGGAGAAAAAAGAAACAACCCAAAAGTCCACTAACAGCAAATGGCTAAAGAAAATATGGCATAGACATATAATAGAATGTTATGCAGCCACAAATAAAGAAGCTTGTCATTATTGACAGATATAAAATGTATAAACTTGGAGGGCATTATTCTAGAGAGAAGCCGGGCAAAGAAGGAGAAATACTGTGTCTTCCTTACATGTGTAATCTAAAATAGTCAACTTGCAGAAGCAGAAAATAGAGTGGTGGCTGCTAAGGCCCAGAGGGACGAGGACAATGGGTAGATTTTGGGTAAAGAGAAGAAAGTTTCAGTTATGCCAGATGAGTAAGTACTAAAGATCTAACATTCAGCAATGTTATTAATAATGTACTGTAATTTGGAAATGCTAAGAGGATTGATCTTAAGCATTCTCACCATAAAACACATAAAAAATAAAATGGTAGCTGGAAATAAAAAGGTGTCTTTTTTTCTGTCCCTGTGGTGTGCATGCTGGTAAGCAAGAAAGTAACTTAAAATTACACTTGCAAAAAATTATACCTGCCCCTTTATTGTATGTTACCTTATATTTCAAGAGGGATGGAAAAGAATGCTTTTGCTTGACCAAAAATAATAGGTTTACCTACTATTTTTTATTTATCCATTGGATATTTTTGCATTGTTATTTTTTTTTTTTGTGCCATAGCTAATTTTTTAGTTTCTTGGACAACTTAGGTAATAAATTAGCACAGACTAGATGACTTAAAACAACAGAAATTCACTGTCTCATGGTTCTGGAGTCTGGAAGTCCAAAATCAAGGTGTTGGCAGGCCCAGGCTTCTGAAGACTTTTGAGAAGAATCTTGGTTTTCCTTGGTTTGTATCCATTGTCATATCACATTCTCCTGTGTTCTGCATTCAAGTGTTAGGTATATAAAGATGAACATGACATGGTCCCTGACCTCTAAATGCTTGCAATCTAGTGGAAGAAATCTGTATTTGAATAAATATTCTATTAAATATGAATGAAGCACTATGGTAGTATGAAACAATAATTTGAATTAGTCACAAGAAGATGAGTGTTTCACATACCTCTCGATGAGTTTTTTAAATGTGTTGGGTTTTTTCCTTTTAGCTAGCTTATATTACTTAACTGATTTTTACTTAACCTTTCAAATTCTGAAAGTTTGGACCCTTGAAATAGGATATTGAAGCTTTTGAATTTGTCTTCATGTTCTCATTATACTGTACCTCAACATGCCACAGAAACATTGGAATATGTTTACTTGCAATCTGATTTTTCAGAAAGATATTATTTCATTGACATTAATTATTCGTACCTTTTATGTACTTTCTAGAACACTTTATATTTCATTACTTACTTTTTATAATTTAGAGGTAAGACCATGAGGCACAGAGAACTTTGATGTTTTGATATGTTCTTGTTTCAATATGGAATTTGCTTTACAACATAGTTTTTAAGTTTTGGTTTATGGTCACATCTAGTCTCAAGGGAGAAGTGAAATCTTAATGAGTCTACAGAAAGTTCTAAATGGCCTGGGCGGTGCAGCAGCTTCCTCTCATCGTGATATTTATAAGAATGCCAGGTCCCTCCTGACTGACAGATCTATGGCTGTTCGCTGTGCAGTTGCCAAGGTTAGTGCTCAGCCACTCTGTAATGCTCCTCCTTATATGTTCTTAGTCAGTTTTTTTTCTTTTAAACTTAAAATATATGCATGCTTTTTGTTTCTGTAGATTAGTTTCATTTTGTAGAATATCATATGAATGGAACCAAGTGGTATGTGCTTTTTTTTTGGCTTTACTACCTCTGGAAGTGGAGTTCTAGGGTGTAAATTACCTTTTTTTTTTCTTTTTTAGTGCCTGCTAGAACTACAGAATGAAGCTGTGTTCATGTGGACCGCTGAACTGGAAAATATAGCCACTCTCTGCTTTAAGGCTTTGGAAAACTCAAATTATGGGGTACGAGTGGCTGTGTCTAAACTCTTAGGAACAGTCATGGCTACTGCATTGATGCCAAAACAAGCAACAGGTACCTAGATTGTAAGAGATATTTGAAGGCATATGGAATGTTTCCTTCTAAATGAGTTATTACCTGTGGACAACTATAGACAAATTGCTAGGTGTCCTTGTCTAAATAGAAATACCCAAATGGCATTTTCCTTGATATAGCCAAGACATTTTTTATGATGATAATGTCCAGTATTATATGCAGCACTTATGTTAGACATACAGGCAAGTAAGGATTTATGAGATTATTGTGTATAATGTTCAAAGGACTGGAATCTGGCACATTATAGG
This sequence comes from Scalopus aquaticus, assembly GCA_004024925.1. Lineage (NCBI taxonomy): Eukaryota > Metazoa > Chordata > Mammalia > Eulipotyphla > Talpidae > Scalopus > Scalopus aquaticus. The sequence continues at coordinate 42,849 of PVIJ01009482.1, forward strand.
CTTTCATACCTTGTCTCTGATGAGACAATCCTTGTTTATTTTTTATTTTTTTATCCCCCGTTTATAGCACAGTATTACTTTTCATTTTTTTCTTGACCATTATTGCAGTCAGAGGCATTGATGTCTTATATAACTTCTGCTATGCTGCACAGTCTGTAGCAATGCCTCAGGGATGGTTATGGGTAGACACTGAGCAAGCCCAGCTCTGTGGTTGTCCTCAACCCTCCTCCACTTCTGTATGGTAGGAAGAGAATCAGATGTTGTAGATTCAAGTCCTTGCATTTATGTTTATTAGCTGTGAAACCTCTTGAGCTTTGGTCTGTTCATCTCTGTGAATAATTATTACAGTCTATGAATTAGATGATGTTAACGATGACGATAATGATGTGGCAAGCACAGAATTAAGTGTGTAACAGAATTGTTTTATTTAATCCTCACAAAAGCACTATGAATTTTAAGTAGTCGTTATCCCCACTTAAACAAGGAAAGGGAGGCTTAGAGAGATTGTGTAATTTGTGTTCTACTAAATGTCCTATTAAGTGATGAAGCTGAAGTTAAAACCCAGACTGTCAAATAACAAAGCCTACAAATTTAGAATGAGCTCTATATTTCTACAGCATTTTTATGAGAAATCACAATTGCTACTGTATGTGAAAGGACTTTATAAAGTTTTATCCCATGGATGGCAGGTCCATTGCAATTTTAATCACTGATAACTGTTGTATAGAAAACATGGCCTTGACAAAGTGCCTCGAGTACACCTCAGTTGAGGATGAGGGCAGTGATCAATGAATAGTATCTGCAGCAGGTGTGCTTTATGGTGTTGCATTGTATTTAACTTAGCGTCTCTATGGGGCTGTTTTGGCCCAACGGTATATTCAGTTGTTTTTAATGTCTAGCTCCTGCCATTTTTCTTAGCATTTTTGCTTCAAAATTGAATTTATTTTAGAAATGCATTGTAAACTTTAAGATGATTAGAAAATGGGCCCTTTCTCCATTATAGTAGTTCAAATAGTAGTTCAAATAATTGAAAAGTAGGCTATAAATTGAAAAGTTTGAAGTTTGACTATTAGGAAATATTTTTCAACGCACAGAAAAGTATATTTACTTATGTTTACTTTTCTTCCTGAAAGTAATGCGCCAGAATGTGAAGCGAGCGACATTTGATGAAGTCTTAGAACTTATGGCCACAGGATTTCTACGAGGAGGATCAGGTTTCTTAAAGAGTGGTGGAGAAATGTTAAAAGTTGGAGGGTCTGTTAATCGTGAAGTGAGAGTAGGAGTTACACAGGTTTGTAGTACATATGTGTGAACGAATTCTGCTCATGTCACTTGTGAAACTTCATCAAAAAATCTTTCTAAATAACCATACACAGAGAAGGATTTTCAATCTTGTCTGTTTTCTTTCAAAATATTTCTTTTACTAATGAGTGAATTACATTCATATTGCAAATTACATGCATATATGGAAAGGTAGATACTTAATGATGTGTAAGTAAGCCAGTAGCAACTGTATTTATATAAATATCAAAAAAATTTTTCCCAAATTTTACTTTGTAGAAAATCAAATGTAAATGATCCAGTTTTAACTGAAATTATGTTCAAATAGTTTGAAGCATTTAGATTTTTATGTGTCCTACAATGACTATTTAGCTAAAAATATTCATTCATACTTTGATTGGATCTACCATCAATGATTAAATCACCAATATAATTATGAAATTAAACTTAACTTAGAATTATTAAAAATAATAATTAGTACCAAATAAAATGTTATGGTTAATGACCTAATAAGAATTAACATGTGATAAGATAAAATGTTTTTTTGTGATCTTTGTCAAAATCACTTCAGCTGTTCTTTATTCCTAAAACAAGTATAAAATAGAAGTGACCTATTTTATTTACAGTCTTAAAGTATTTTGTAACTCTAGGTCAGTGTTTATTTAAGATGTTAGGGTTTACTTATTTCTGTAACCTGTTAATTTTCTCATTATTAGGATAATTTCAACTTTCCTTCCCTCCTTCATCACTCTGTGTTCTTCAGGAAACTATCATCTTAAGAACTATTTTTAGTAAAGAATACTTCTACCAGTAACTTCTGTACTAGAAAGACTAAAATGTACCATATTAGGCATCATGTTTAAAATTTCTCTATTTTAATCACAAATCTAATTTATTTTACTCACTGTCATCAATTACTTTAATACTTAATTTATATGTAATTTCAGTTCACTTTTATAAATTGATTTGAAGTTGTGTTTAATTTGTTTATAGGCGTATGTTGTTTTTGTAACAACATTGGGAGGTCAGTGGCTGGAGCGTAGCTTTGCTACATTCTTGTCCCACGTACTCGATCTGGTTTCCCATCCTCGGGCAACGCAAACACATGTAGAAGCTGTATACTCAAGACGATGTGTCTCCTTTATCCTAAGAGCTACTGTGGGCAGTTTATTAGGTGAAAAAGCCCAGATTGCAGCTGCCAAAGAAATATGCCAAGCTATTGGAAAGCAAATGAAAGCAGTAGGTAAGATTTGGTATCATAGTGTGTGCTGTTGACTACCTTAGTTATTTAGTTCTTTATTATTCTTAACAAATACTGACCTGATTAGTTCGTGTCTCTTTCTGGACTGTGTTATAATGGTTATTTTTATTGAGTACTTTTATTTGATAATAAAGCAATTTGTAATTTTTAGGGAGCTAGAGTTTTTAAAAATATGGGTAGCATGTTTAGAGTTTAGGCTTTCTGTTTTGTTTTTAGTACCTGTTCCTGATTTAATAACTCTCCTGATATATAGCATCATTGGTTTGCTGCCTTTAAGAAATAGTGTATTGTGATTTTTCTGCATTTAAATATATTTTTGCTTGTTTTCCCTTTCTTAATAGACTTAGGAGAGGGAGACTTAGAGAGAAATAATTACAGGTTGTTATTAGCCCACTGGATGATTAATAATTAAATTAATAATTAAAATTACTCCTTTTCTGGGCCTCCCTGGTGGCCTAGGGGTTAAGTCTCAGTTCTGTCACCTCTATGCCCTGAGTTCAGTCCCCAGCCAGGGAGCTAACCCACATGGCGCAGCAGACCTCTCTCCTCTCTCGCCTGCTGCTCCCCTTAGCAGTGTATTTCAGTTAATCACCTGTTTTGCTCCCCAGTCTGTCTCTGGTGAGTCCTCTCATTTGCATACCTCTGGCCTACACTCCAGTTCTTCTATGCATGCATGCATAAATAAATACATAAATAAATCTTTTTAAAAAATAAATCCTTTTCTAAGAGTTGTCAATTTTATGAGCTTTTCAGTTTAACAAATAGTTGAGTATCTGAGATTGCAAAGTAGTATTTTAGGGTTTAAATAATGAGTAAGGTAAAATTCCTGCCTTCATTGAGTTTGTAATCAAATTGGGAAGTATGGTAAAATACAAATTTCATCAAGTAGTATAGTTTTATCAGTGATAGGAAAATACATTAATTTTAATCAGGAAAATTATATTGCCTAATAGAGGTCTTCAGAAATAACAATTGTATGACTAGATGATAATTTGTAGAGCATATGTATGACATATTTTAAAAAATTAATAAAAACTCACAGTTTATGGTTTTTGTGGTTTATAATGTTTTACTTAGCAAACCATTTTTAAGCTGCAATGAACTAACTGAAAGTTAGAAATTATGATTTAAAAGGTGTTTAAATTAATGTGGTATCATTCTTTTTATGTTTTAAATGATAATCTGCTTTAGGTCCACTGCTTGAAGTATTTGTGTGTCAGTTCACTAAAGAAATGTTTGCACATTAAAGCATTGTGTCAAGTGGCAGGAGTAAAATAGTGAGCTGCACTCACATGGTGCCTATTTAGGAACCTTATAGTTTAATATTCAAATGATAGAGTTTATACTCTTCCAGGTCTAGAAGTAGCTAAGGAGAAAAGAGGCATTTAATTATAGTCCGCAATGTGTTACCCTATTAGTATGTATTGTATACTTTTATAGTCTATTTATTGATAATGAATGCCAAAGAGTCAGAAAAATTTACTGTCATTTAAGGGTTATTAATCTTGAGGTCTTACATTAGCCTTTCGATTTTTGAAATTCTTAAAGCAGAATTAAATACAGTGCTATGTATATGGGATTTATGGGCCACAATATGTTCTCATTTAGTAATTTGACAAGAAATATTTTGTTGTTTCATGTTAAATACATTTCAATTCTAGTTGAAGTTAGAAGGTGAGGGTCAGGGGGCAGTAAGTAAATGAGAATTTTGAGGAACACCCCACTAAGAAAACCTAAACCCACTTCCCCTATAGCTCTACTTTTTGGTCAGTAATTTGACAGTGATAGAACCAATGTGTTGTAACACTTGAAACAGCAACAACAATAATAATAAAGTAATAAAAATAGCTGCTAACATTTATTGAATGTATATTTAGGGCAGCATTGTGCTATATTCTTGAATTGACTTTTTAATCATCAAAATACTTTTTGAGATAGGCATTTAACCGTTCTAACAGATGAGGAACTTGAGACTTACATAAATAAGTTGGGTATCTTGCCCAATGCCCCATTGCTAATGGGCCCGATGGAGCTGGGATTTGAACAGTCTTCTCTCTCAAGGTCCTACATTTCTGTGATTTGTTACTGCTTTTTAAAGTTAGATTATGTCCCTAAAAGCAGACAGAATACCTCAGTATATTTTTAAGAATTGTCATTAATTTATTAGTGTTTTAGTCATTTCAGTGTTTATACAAACTTTCTGCTGAGAAATAACCGTGTACTGACTTTCTGACACTCAGGCATCAGCCAGCATGACTTAAGAACAATTTGTATAGATCCAAAAATAAATTATATCACAATTTAATCGACCCACATTAAAGACATAATTTTGTGTTTCTAGAAGCAGTAGTGAATGACACGAGTGGGGAAAACAAATCTGGAGCAGCAGACATTGCAGCAAGCCAGCATGTGATGGTGTGTGCCCTCCAGGAGCTCGGGAGTCTTGTGCAGAGCCTAAACGCCACTGCATCGCCTCTTATTCAGGAGGCATCAATAGGTATGATACTCACTTACCTGCTGGAATATTTTCATTTTTTTAGAAAAGTCATATGGGTGTTTGATATCTAGTTCCTGACCATAGTTAGCAGTTGAGAACAGTTGTTAAAAATTGAATTTTATTTGATTGACTGTGGTAGTGAATCTTGAATTCAATAGTGACATTAAGTTTTGAGAGACAAATCAAAAATAGTCATTGTTTCTAATAATTAGGAACAAATTATTGAATATTTTCACTTAACTTTACATCAACGTTTATGTTTTATTGGATATAGTTGTACTGTGTTTGCAGAAAATGTTCCTTTACTGTTTGTAAGTTTTATATGCATTTTGGGGCAAAGTTCTGATGGCAAAAGATTTGTATAAAACCATAATGATTATTATTTTAATTACTGTGTTACATATAGTCTTTAAATTCATGAAATAACTTTTTTTTTCATTTTTGTTTTTTCTGGACTGACTAAAAGCAGGTCATTAAACTGACAGGTATTTTTAACTATAAAAGCTACAGTGCATTTATGCCATTCTTTAATAAGTATTTGAAGAACATGGAAGAATTTTTTTTTTTAGTCAGGGTTTCATTTGATTTTATTAAAGACTAATATTTTGAGTATTTCTCCTCTAGGGCTTTTGGAGACTGTAACTTCAGTGCTGCTTCATCCGAGTATGGCAGCTCGACTTGCTGCTGCGTGGTGTTTGCGCTGCGTGGCTGTCGCGTTACCTTTCCAGTTGACACCATTTCTAGACAGGTGTGCTGAGCGACTCAACAACTTAAAAACTTCACCAGAAGCTGTTAGTGGATACAGTTTTGCGATGGCTGCTTTGTTAGGTGGAGTTCATCAGTGTCCTTTGGGCATTCCTCACGCCAAGGGAAAGGTATGACTCGGAAGCTAGCTAGACTTGTAAGTGCTGTCATGTGACTTTGTAGGAATACCTTCTGTGTTTAATGTTGGACTCAAGTGGTGGCGGTTTTGCTAGGATAGTATGAAGTATAGTATGGTATGGTATGGTATGGTATAGTATAGTGTTATTCTGCTAATGTGGAGTTGACGGACCTTAATTAAAAGTTGATATTTTGGCTCTTCCTGCCTGCTTGTGTCTGTGCAGGTGTCTTCTTCTCCTATCCTTTTTGTAAGTAATAAACCTGCCTTTTTGGATATTTAAAAAAGAAAGCTGATATTTTGATAGAGGAATAATAGAATTGATCAGGGTATATTGTGGTTTTGTAATTTATTTTAGAGAAAAATCTCTTTATAATAATTATTTAGAAATCAGATGTTTTTCAGCCTTTAAAAATAAAAAATTTCCATTGCTGTATTCAAAGTTGTCTGGAAAACATGCTGTTGCCATATTTAGCATTGTTGTAATGTTCAGTGAAAGTTAAATGGTTCCATGAATCAGTTACTTTTCCTCTTCTTTCTACTATACCTTATACTATTACCATGATTTTTTCCAGGAATATTAAGAGCTTATATAAATATTATTTGTAATTTTACATAGATTGGCTCTCATTTTTTTAAAATCTTACTGTTTTCTAGGTCCCTAAGTCCATATCCATTATTCCTTAATAGCTGCCGCTCAGACCTAGGCTTATACCTCCTTTTTCTCCATTTGTCTTCTTGCTCATCACCCTTCTTGAGGTCTTTTTCTCCTACTTTTCCTACAGTGTTTTCATACTTCACATTCAATCAGAGACCCTCAGGGACTACCCAGTATTCAGTGAATAAAATATGATCACCTCTGTCTGGTAAACTGGTACCTTCATGATTTACCTTCATTCTACCTGTTCATTCTAATTTCCTGCTGCTTTAGTCAAACTAGTCATTAGGCTTTCTTCCCATGCTTTCTTTACATTAGTGCTTTGTCCCCCCTTCTTGTTTGCTTCTCCCCAACCTCTCTGTGGGCTTAGAGGCCCAATTTAAATTCCATCTTTCTCCTGAAATCTCTTCAAAACTGCTCAGCCTGTGATCGTCTTTGCCTTTGTTGTCCATTACTTCATCTGTGCTATTACTTTGACTTTTAATCATGTGCTGCTTTTTCTGTCTCCTTTCCCTGTGTCTTCTCTAGAAGTTCAGAAATCTTTGAATATAGGATAATAGTGCCAATAAAGACAGCATTTACTAAGTAGTTACATATACCAGCACTGCTTTGGGTACTTTGCTGTATTAACTTTCTTAATCCTCACAAGAGTGAAGATAATGCTCCTCTTAGCCTTATTTTACCAATGAGGGAATTTAGGCAGGGAGGTTAAGTTGTTCCCAGGTCAGAAAGCTGGGAAGTGACAAAACTGGGGTATGAACCCAGGCAGTCTGGCTTCACTGTGCTGTTCTGGGTCTCTTCAGAGCCAGCTGTGATTCGGTTTGAGTAGGTCTTGATAATATGTTTAAAAAACATATTATCAGCCAGCCCCCCACCCCCGCCAAAAAAAAAAAGAAAACAAAGGATAACTTTAATAAAAAAATGCTAGCTAGGTATTTTCCTATTTACTTCCTTTAACTTGTTTAAATTAAAATCTAATTCTAACTTCTTTTGCAGATGGTAGTGAGCATCGCTGAAGACCTCTTACGGACCGCTGCCCAAAACAGCCGGCTATCTTTACAGCGCACCCAAGCGGGATGGCTTCTGCTAGGCGCACTTATGACTTTAGGTATGATTGTATTCGAGTAGGATCTTGTCTGACTGTATAACTCTTAGTAGATTATAATAAAAATTTGGTTTAAAACTATTAAACTAGACTTTGAGTGAGACTAGAAAATGATAAAAATGTTTCCCCATCATTTGGTAGTATTTTCTCTTTTTGTTAATTTCGGCATAAGTATACTTAATGAGAAGGTTATTTCCAAAGTTCCACCTTTACCATTCAAATAACGTGGTCTTATGGATGGACTTTGTGTTACTCAAAAGAGATGAAAATTTGGAGGCCACCGTCAGACTTCCCTTGACATCCCCAAAGCGAAAATCAGTGACATGATTTTAATAGGGCAGTAAAATCATGTTTAAACAGTGTTGCTGGTGCTGTGTTCTTTGAGCCACCCTTATCACTTCACTTTCATAAGTGCTGTGACACACCTGAGACAGCAGGTGAGTTTTAACTTGGGCATAGAACAGAAATACATGTTACCTTGTGGTGATGTGTGTCTACTTTGTAGTTCAGATGTTTAATTTCTATAAACAGTACATGTATATGCTACAAAGATACCTCTTTAAGTATCTACCTTTTGGAAACTGTACTTTGACATAATTTTCTAAGAAAAAAAGTAACTCTTTTCCAGAAATTGACGTTAGGTATACTAAGTGGTATGTTAAAGGGATTCCTTAGAAATGTAAAATTGATCCCTAGTTTAAAATACACTGCTCCTCTATAAGACAACATTAGCTATATAAAATCTCCCAAAATGAAGTAATATTTGTATGTGTATGTTTTTATACATATGTATTTACAGAAAATATCTCATGAGTTCCAGACATATCTTATTATTGATAATATGTAATTCACCTCTCTGAATATATATGGGATTTTTTTTTTAAATTATTTTTTGTTGATTCATTTTGTCTGGATGCTAAAAATACTGATACTTTTTAGATGAAGTTTATGCTTTAATAGATATGTATTTTCCTTCCTGAATAGGAAATATTTTGAAAATCTCAATGTTAGCGATACAGAGTGAAATGACAGATTTAGAGTGAAATATTGTTGAGGTTTATATGGGGTTCATTTCTTTGATTTTTGATGTTAATGTATTTTATGTATATGTATGGTTTTGTATTCTCATTTTCTGGGTTAGGACCATCTGTTGTTCGTTACCATCTGCCCAAGATGTTGTTATTGTGGCGAAATGTTTTCCCTCGATCTTTGAAGGAATTGGAGGCTGAGAAGGCCCGAGGTGATTCCTTTACCTGGCAGGTAACATTGGAAGGTCGCGCTGGAGCTCTGTGTGGTAAGAAATGAAAGGATTGTGCTTTCAGAATATTATTTTATTATTAAAATATTTGTGAAGTAAGGAAAATCACTACTTCAGATTTATATAATGTTGAATTCATAGACTTGTAGATTTACAGAGAAACTTTATAATCTATACCAGCTTATTAATTTTATAATAAAAATAAAGCTGAGACTCTGAAAAGGAAGTTAAGAGCTAGTGGTAAAACAGGAGCTGGAGCCCACGCCTCTTATTCTCGTTTATTGCACTGAGTCACCTTGTAAAAATACCCCATAATTATCTAAAGGAAAACGGCACTCATGGTTACCCCGGTTACTAAGTTTAGTCTTTTCGTAATGGACAAACAACTGTCTCCTCATGTCATCAAAACTACAAACATTGATACATTTTTCAGGCATCAACATAACAAAAATTATGAATAAAGTTTTTTGTTTGGAAGTCAGCAGCTTAGAGGATAGGGTCACATTTTTTCTTATTTGGCAATTAGAATTATGCTGGGTGGCCCCTGTTTTGTTTTGTTTTCCTTTTTTGGTTTATCCTAAGATGAAAAGCAATTCTTTTTCCAAACTCTAAGGAGAAAGATGCACTCTTAACCCTGAGGGTGCCAGGGCCAGGTGTAAGTTTTGTTCCTACACACCTAAGAGCTATTTCAGTCTTAACTATTGCTAAAGAGTCATTAAAGAAAATCCTTTTCACTAGACCATTTTGTCCATTCTTGGCTCTGTTTTGAGGGGGCTTTCTTTGTTGTCATCTCAGTTCACTTGGGGTTGAGACTCACAGAAATCTTCCTAATAGATAACATCCCTCCCTCCACTTCCACTGTCCACCGTTCTTCCATATAGTTGCAGTTGGTTCTTCTTTTGGTTTGACCTGATTGTAAAACCTTATGTTTTATAATAGCTGACAAATGTTTGTACCTTTATATAATTTTATGATTTTTTAAATGCTCATTAAAGCTGTTTCAAATCTATCCTTTATTTAGCAATGAGAAGCTTTGTTGCTCATTGTCCTGAACTCCTAACGGAAGATGTGATTAGAAAATTGATGACTCCTATTGAATGTGCCATGACTATGATGTCACAGTAAGTAAGCAATTATGACCATTTAACATCCAATTTTATATATTTATAAATGGGCGTTGATGGCATGTAAAACTTTACTTTTGTAAAATGACTTTGAAAATTGTGGTAATGATATAGCCTCTGTTACTAATACTAAAGGCCACAATATGAACTAAATTGAAAATGTAATACTTAGCAGTGTACTTTAACAGCATGTAGAGACATTGCTGAAAAATGTTAATAATGTTTAGAATGTTTATGTCATTCTTATGTCTGTCAACTCTCTTTGATGTTTCAGCATTCCATCTGTAATTAAAGCCCACGGAGCACATCTGAAAGCCAGTGCTGCAATGGTCCGCTTAAGACTTTATGATATCTTGGCTTTGTTACCTCCCAAAACTTATGAAGGTAAATGAAATTTGTGATACCTAATAAAAATTCTTCAAAATACCTTTACAGTTCTTCACAGTGTTCTATTGTTAGAGAGTTCTGACAAAGACTCTCCCTTGACTCATCATGCAAGGGAAGGAAGCCACTTTGCTTTTCTCCATATAGAGTATCTAGCACTTGTTCAGCTTGTTCAGCTTGAGAGACACGCTCCTCTCTAAGCCCTTAAACATGTGTTAGCTCCTTTGACTCTAGCCACAACCTTATGAGGCAATTAGCTCTACTTTATAGATGAAGAATCTTGCATACAGGGAGAGAATGCAACTTGGCCAAGTTTGACAGCTTATAAGTGACAGTTTGGTTCATGCTTGACTTGTTCATCTTCAAAGTCTGTTGTTTCAATTACTAATCCTAAACGGCTTCATGTTTGTTATACTATATCCAATAATTTAGGACTCTGGAGGGAGAATAGTAATGTACTTTGCAGAAATCAAGTATTATATAAAATGCTACTATTAAAAAAGGCATTGATTTGTCACCATTTCAACCATGCCAATGAATATTGATATACTCTGGTTCAGTGTTTGTACATCATTGGATTAGAGTAATAAATAATCATGTCATATTTAATGTATTTAAAATAATATTTTAAAATATTTATAAATGTAAATGTATTAAAATAGTTTACGTTTAACATTAATACAGTATTTAAAAAATACTTCCTTTATTTGTGTTTTTTGGTTTCTTTAAATAATTTGGGCCAAAAGGTATAATACAATAATAAAAAAGGAGGTATAATTATTGTATATTAAAACCAGCATTAAAATATGTAATATAATGGGTTTTTTTTTAAGAGAATAGGAACTTAATTATATCATTCCTGTTGAACATGTTGCTGCTTTTTGTGGGCATGATTGTAATTTATATAAAAATGATTCTTTTTAATCTGATTTAAAGTTCTGTTTTCTAGGATTTTTCAACGCACTTCTTAGAGAACTGGTAGCAGAATTCACTTTGACTGACAACTCAGCCAACACAACTACTTCCCTCCTCAGATCCCTTTGCCATTATGATGACAGTGTGCTTCTTGGTTCCTGGCTACAGGAAACTGATCATAAATCAATTGAAGATCAGGTAGTAAGCCATAAGGGAAATTGAAATATTAGCTTAATCAAAAACATTGACATAGAATGTCATTCAAAAAGAAAATATTGTAGACTGAGGCTTAATTTTCCTTTAACTTTCTTAGGCATTTAAAGATAGCCTCCTGGTGGTAGATAGTCAAAAGTAAACTGCAATAGTTAGAATTTGGCAAATTGCCTCTATTCTACAATCTTTGTATTTAGCTACCCTGTGGTAGCTTTAGCAAAGATCAGTTTTAACTGGCTTTTTGATTATTGCTGTATGTTTGTTTTGGGACAGGTTGTAGATTATTAGTTTGAAGATTGACCCTCTTTTGCCTACTGTATGATACATTATTTCTTTTCTTTTTTTTTTTTTTTGCATAGAAGAACTGGGGTGTATAGAGGTGCGAGGGTTGGGGGATGAGAGGATTCACCACAGACAGAGTGGGGTGCAGAGCAGGCAGATTTTACTGCTGAAGGAGCAGTGGGCAACACAGGAGGGGTCTGCTGCACCATGTGGAAGCTCCCTGCCAGGGATGAATTCAGGCTGTGGTAGTGATAGCGCTGAGACATAACCCTTAGGCCACCAGGGAGGCCCCTTATGTACTTATTAAAGAGAGTTACTGAAGTCTTTTAAGGAAGATTTTGTGGGTTTAAATTATTCCTGATACTGTATTGCTTAACCAAGTTATCCAAAGTCCTATTCCACAGCCACTTGTATCCCCTCCCCCCCTTTTTCTGTGTCCTCCACCTCTCCACCTGGCAACCATAACTTTGCAGTTAAATTTCCAGGGTTTGCTTCTGGTTTTGTTTTGACTGACCCTTTGTTTTGTTTCTTTATATTCCCCATATAAGTGAAACTACGCAGTAGTTGTTTTTCTCCTTCTGGTTTATTTCACTTACCACTATCCCTTCTAGTTTTGTCCATGTTGTCGCAGTGGCAGGAGTTCATGTTTTTCTTGCTGAGCAGTATTCTTTTGTATAAATATATTACATCTTCCTAATCCATTCATCTGTCCTTGGGCACCCAGGTTGTTTCCATAACATGGCTATTGTAACTACTGCTGCAAAGAACATAGGAGTGCTTATATTCCTTCAAATTAGTGTTTTTGCATTCTTCAGGTTGTTACCTGGGGTGGAATTGCTTGATCATGTGGTAGATTTTTAATATCTCAAAAAACTGCCATACTGCTTTCCATAAGTATTGAACCAGTCTGCTTTCCTACCAGTAGTGGAGAAGGGTTCTTTTTCTCCATATCCTTGCCAAAATTTGTTGTTTCTGGCCTTTTTGAGATGGTCCTTTCTCATAGGTTTGAGGAAGTATCTCAACTTTTGGGATATGTAGTATTCTATAAATGTCTAGTAGACCCAGCTGGTCTCATTCTTTCCTTTAAAGCTATTATTTCTTTGTGGATTTTCTGTTTGGTTGATCTGCCCATCGAAGTAAATGGGGTGTTAAAGTCCAGCCACTACTGTGTTGCTGCAAATGTCTGTTTTCAGGTTTGTTAACAGTTCTCTTACCTTTGATGTTCCTTCATTTGGGACCTACCTGTTAATGGGGATTACAGGGACTGGATTTCTTACAAGTTGATTTTGAATGATTTGTGTGTCATTCTTTTGCAGCTCCAGCCAAATAGTGCATCTGGGAGTGGGGCGCTGGAGCATGATCCATCCTCCATTTATTTACGAATACCTGCCGGAGAGGCCGTGCCTGGTCCTCTCCCTCTGGGAGTTTCTGTCATTGATGCCTCTGTGGCTCTTTTTGGTGTAGTGTTTCCTCATGTTTCTTTTAAACACAGGTTAGTATAAACTTAATTAATTTTACTAAAATATGAACTCTATTCTAACAGTAAATATTCCCATCCCATTAACTGTACAAAAAAGTAAAATATACAAGATTTAAAAATTGCGCACATAATCCATATATTTGAAACTTTAAAATTTTGACTCTGTACCTGTTTCTGGTATCATATTTTAGACTATGTCTTATGCAACAAAATTTTCATCATAGTAGTTTGTTTGCCATTTTATAAGTAGATATTGACTACATCTTTAATTAAGGGCATCAGTTTGTTAAATCTTTTGTTTTTGTTGCTAGACAAATAAATGGGTGATAAGTTTACTCCTTACTAACATTTGAATGTCAGAGATCTCAAGTATGGAATTTGAGCCTGGTTGCTTTTCTAATAGCAACATTTTAGTTTTCTATATTCTGTTTCTACAGGTACTACTACTAACTTTAGTAGACATTTTGTATATTTATGGTGATTTTCCCAAAAAAACAGGACAAAAACAAATTAATGCAGAGTCTCACAGATAACTCATTTAACAAAATATGGTTTAAAAACATTATAATATTTATGTATAAATGTTATATTTTTAAATGTATAGGTTACTTGTTAATTGCTTTAAATTCAGGGGAAAACATTAAATATGTTAAAATGTTTAAAAATTTTTGTACAACATATAAATGTTAAAGAACTGTTAAAGGTGAGAAAATCCTTTACAGCATCTGTTTTAATGTCCTTCTTTTAAATTTAAGGAAATTCAGGCCTAAGAGTTTATGGTTTGCCCAAATTTGTAATGTAGTTATGAGAACTATAATTTTAATCCAGGATGACCTTTTTTAAAAAAATCTTTATTGCATTTTCTTTTAATTAAAAAACAAACCAACACCATCCATTTCTCCATTTCATCCTTTCATACTTGCTTCTTCCCCCCACCCTCTTCTTTCTAAATTCAGAACTTCAGTTCTGTTTGTCAGAGCCCACTGTTCTGGTTTTTGTTGTTGTTTGCTTTGTCTGGTCTTCTGTTGGTTTGCTTTTTATTCCACATTTAGGTGAACTCATACAACATTTGTCTTTCTCCTGACTTACTTTGCTTTGCATGATTCCCTCAAGTTTCTCCCATTTTGCTGCAAATGGCAAAATTTCATCTTTTTGTAGCTGAATAGTATTCCTTTATCAATTTCTGTTCTATTATAGATTACAAATGTTGGATCACTTTGCTGAATGTGTTAAACAAGCCAAAGGTGTTCGCCAGCAGGCCGTGCAGCTCAATATATTTACTGCAGTTCTGAGTGCATTAAAGGTATTTACTTTTAAGACATAATAAATGGTTAGAATTAAGATTTTAATTAGTGCTTTTAATAAGTTATGTTTGTGTATGTGTATATATATGTTTCTTGATAACTTTTTATGCTAGTTTAATTAAATTACTGAAAACTTTATATTGTACTTTACATTATAATTAAAATGAGTATTTTATGTTTTGGTAATGTTAAAATTCTTATTTTAATTTTATAAATTAAAATAAGTTTTATAAGTGCTAATAAGTTCTTTCAGAAATATCAAAGATATCTGACTAATGAAATGTGGTATTCCACTCTAAGTTAACTGGATGAAACTTTTATTTAATTTGTGGTTTAGACCCTCAACCATGCCAGGCTATTGTTACAGTTTCAGAGATTGTGTTCTGGCTTATCTACTCATTAGGTTTATGTCTAGTGTAACTTTTTTTAACCTTTTTTGAATCTCAGTTTCTGCATACATGAAGTGAAGTAACAAATAATATTTTACTATCTAAGTTCATATAGTCTTCAGTCTCTCATGATATGTTTGAAAACTTTATTATTTAGCAGAAAACTTACTGTATTACTGGCTTAAAATAAAATCAAATACAAACAAGTGCCTAAAAAGGCATCACTTAAATTATGCTCTGTGAACATCAGGAAAAAAATTGGTTTGTACCAGTTATGTACAAAGAAATGTATTTGTACCATTTATATAGCCATTAGTATATGCCCTGTTTAGAGACCATCAGTTACCTGCATTTTTTAAAATAAGATTAGGATGGTCATGGTCTCCATCAGTGGCTGCAAAGCTAGTGAACCACTCATACATGCTTCTTCATAGATATGTTTACTTATGCCTCTGCTGTAGTTAACTACTACAGATATCAATATCAGTATCTAGTATGATAAGCAACTATATCAACGTTCAGCTAATGATTCTTATCTCATTCTGTCTTTAGATATATATTGCATAGACTCTAAGAAGTGTCTTTTCTGAAATATTTATGTAAATAAATCGATGTTTCATACTCATGAGGCTCTTCTTGATAGTTACAATGACAAATACAATCAGGTAAAATGATTAAAGTGATGGAATAGTGTAGTATCCTTTATACGTAAAAAACAACTTTTAACTGTCTTTAAGTACAAACGCTTATAGTGATTGTTGGTTTTAGGGCGAGTTGGACTTTATATTATGTTCTGAAATCATATTAGTAAAGTGATTAATACCAATTTAATAGTTATTGATTCTAGGCATAGTATGTGTATGTGAAAGTGAAGAAATAAAGTATAAAAACATGTATATAAAAATTTTCTTTCTGCCTTTTTATGTGAATTGGCATCATCATTATTATTCTTTCTTTCTTTTTTTTAATAACTGTAGGGCTTAGCTGAAAACAAAAGTACATTAGGACCTGAGGAAGTTCGTAAATCTGCTCTCACGCTGGTTATGGGTGCTCTTGACAACCCAAACCCCATATTGCGATGTGCCGCAGGGGAAGCTCTTGGAAGGATGGCTCAGGTGGTTGGAGAGGCAACCTTTATTGCTAGAATGGCCCAATACAGCTTTGACAAGTAAGTGCTTCTCTTTACCAACAAATAAATTTTCGTGTAGACAAAGATATATTTTAAGTAATCAATAATTTTTAATTGGCCTACACATTTTCCACATGGTATATAGCATGTGACAATATTTGGGGTTTTTAATAATGGTCTCCATTTTAAATTCAATAATTGATTAAACTTTCGATTTTGAAAAACTTGTAACCAGCTGGAAACTTTCAGTGTGGTGCGGGCTTCTAATCCAACTGTTGAATGTTATTTAATGGAATCAAGCAATTGTTAATAGAACTTCTCTCAGTTATGTGTATTCATTTAAGATGTGCCCTGAAATCCTTTTATCTCTGCCTCACTCCCTTGCCCCCCCAAATCCGTTCTGTTATTCAGTTTTTGGAATAAACCTTTTTTTTTTCCTAACTACTGCCATATTTATCATCTCTTAAAGTATTCCCCAAACAGGATAAAGTTAACCATCAGGTTTTAAAGAGGTCTTTGCACTTAAGAGTGATCACAGAGAGCCAAGGTGTGGTGTGGTGACATGCATTTGGGCAGGCCTGGTGCTGTGCCTCTGCATCACATACGGTGTTGTAAACTGGTGTTGCCTCAGTGAAAAAGCAGAAAACATGTTACATTAAAGTAACATGAGAAGTTGTGGTTTCTCTTTCAGATTTTCTCAAAAATTAGGCTTTTGTTCAGAGAAATGTATAACATTAACCAACCATTTTAAGTTGAAACTCTCACGAGGGAGTGTAGAAAGAAGTAATCATGATTGTCATCTTCTGATTTCCAGAATAAATCCCTTTTATGTGTGACTCATAAGCTTGTTATTTTCACAGGGCAATAGAAAAATCTGTCCCTAAAGCCTAGCTTTTTTCAGATTGAAATCAGCCCGAGACGTTGTTTCCAGAACTGGGCATTCATTGGCTCTGGGTTGTTTGCATCGTTATGTTGGTGGAATCGGCTCAGGACAGCATCTGAAGACCAGTGTCAGCATTTTATTGGCTTTAGCACAAGATGGAACATCCTCTGAAGTCCAGGTACTATATTGATTTTTTCTTATGTAATTAAAATAATGTTTTTAGGAATATCATTTGCTGTCCGAAATAGTAGTGATCGGTTGGTGGGAAAAATGCGTTAGCGTCTTTCTTTGTCATTTTGCTTTATGAATCATATTTGTAAAAGTACGTAACAAGATTTTGTGGTATAACCTAATCTTAAATCTATCTTTTAATGGGAATTGAACCTATTCCAAGAAACATTATTTTCTTCTTATTATTATCCTTTCTAATTGCTTCCCTTTTTTTTGCATTTCCTTACAGTGTTAGATAGTTCTAATTTCTTATCACTGTGCTTCTTCACTCTTTCCCTTTAGTATCCCAACCCAGGTCCAGGATCGTTGATTGAATCTGAAAGTACATACCTTGAATTTTTTGTTTGTTTGTTTGTTTCTTCTTAAATACAAGTGTATACAACTACAATGAGGGTGAAAAGCCTCACTGGCATGAAAATATATTTACACTCTTGATTTGCCCCTTGACAATGATGCACCTAGAAGAAGTAAGAGTGTGTGAATACAGCAGCATTCAATTCACCACCTTCATACTGGGACTCACATATTTAATTGCCATTACTGCCTGCCATTACTTTATTAATGAATGAGCTCCCTCGCAATAAAAGATAAAAGGTATTAAGTCAACAAGAAGCTTGAGTCTTTAGACTTAGTTTGCCTTTGACTTCTTAGTAAAGACTTTCAACTATTAAGGTACAAAATTTTCAAGAGAATTCAAAACAATTATCAAGTAATCTTGTCCCTAAAGAGGTGCTGTACTGCTTTTTTAAATCCTGTTTTCAGCATAATCAGGTTGTAAATAACACAATTATAAAATTATTTTAACCAAGAAATTGCTCCTTTCTTTTTTAGGTCAAGTAGGAGGTAGTGTTCTTCCTTATCTTGTCTTCACTTCTTTTTCACCTCTTTCTTATCTTGTCTTCACCTCTTTCTTTACATTAATTTCTTAAAACTGAACTTTCCTAAGTGATCATACTGCCTTTTTTATGACAGGACATTTTACTATCATTTGAATCGATTACATTCTCCTTAAGGTACTATTTTAGTTTATATCTTCATAAGAATGGAGAAGTAATAATTAAGTATTTCCTAATCTTCTCTTCTGTTTAAGAAGCCTAACTCAAAATTTATCCTTTACAATGGCATAATTATCTTCATGTATTTTACTATAATTACTAGAAATTCATTGTTCAAGAATACTTTCTTTTTTGTATCAACTCCTCTCGTTAAGGCTTTGTTACATTTTATTTTTATTTGGTAGGAACACTTCTTATCAAAGTTTATTTGATAGGGTCTCAGAGTGATAGACTCTTAAAATCTTAGCATATCTAATAAATGGCTTCTTTTGCCTTCACATTTGTGTAATATTTTAGTTCGGTATTCTGTTCCTGTCACAGTCCTTCTAGTTTGTTATTCATAAATATTTTAGTATTTTCTTTCTTCTGATGTTGCATATGAAAGGCAAATGGTAGCTTGATTTTTATAAAAGCACTTCAAATTGTACTTCAAAATTAACATCTCAGTTGTGGTCAATTGTCTATTAAAAACTTCCAGTGTGTTCTCTAGGAAATTAAAGGTAATATAAGCTAATAATCAAAGCAACTTATGTACAAATACTGTTTAAATTTTTTTGGTTAAGTGACTTTGAGTATCTAGAAATCAAGTTGTAATGACGAATTCATTTTCTTCTTTTATACTGTACATATACTTCACAACTCCAAAAGTTGGTAGCTTATGTAAAAAAGTCCTGAATTAATGGATGTTAGTGGACATCCCAAGTATCTTTATTTCCCATCTTTTGTTGCTTTTGTCAAAAAACTTACCTGAAATAATATGTCTGTGACCTTATATTTACCTCACTGTACCATGTTTATCGAAACCATAAGTTTATGTTGTCTGCTTATAAGAAAGTGAACCTCAGCAGCTTAAACCGTGTTGTTCAAAGGTCAGCAGTAACTTTAGACTATTGATTTAATAACTAACATGTTTAAAATTAAGAAATCAACTCAGTATTCTTTATTCCTTATAACTAAAACAAAATTGTTTTTTATTACAGACGTGGTCTCTTCATTCACTTGCCTTGATAGTGGATTCTAGTGGCCCAATGTATCGTGGCTATGTGGAACCAACCTTATCCTTAGTTCTTACTTCGTTGTTGACAGTTCCACCTTCACATACAGAAGTTCATCAATGTTTGGGTAGATGCTTAGGTGCCATAATAACTACTGTTGGTCCTGAACTACAAGGTAAGTAAGTGCATCTTAAAGGAACTAGAAAGTATTACTGTCTTTCAATTTCCTGAATGTCACCATCATATTGCTTAAAGAAATATTGGAATAATAATTACTGTGTACTTCATGTTTGCAATTTACTGAAGATCTCGAACTCTTCATTTTTTTTGTTCTATTTAACTTAATATCTGTAATAAATCTATGCCGTGACAGTGTTTTTAGAAGTTTTGAGCAGAGAAAATATTTCTAAATGAAATTTTACTTGGAGCCTCATGAAGACAAAGATAGAAGTGGAGTCTTTTTTGCCTAGAGCGCCATCCAGTTGTCTTCATAGAGTTTTTTCTTCAATTTCCTCTCATTTAATTCTGACAGTAATCCTGAGATGTGTATAGATGAAACTTTACAGATGAAACACTGAGGCTGAAAGAAGTTAAGAACTTTTCCAAGGTTATTTACACACACACACACACACACACACACACACACACACACACGCACACGTTGCTAGTGAGTAGCTGAATTAAGAGGTGAAGCCCAGATCAGTTCCCTTTACCTGCATTATTATGCACCTTGCTATGTTACCTCCATTTGGACAGATATTTTAAAAAAGAAAGCAATTTTAAAAAAGTCCTTAAGAATGCTGCGTTTGAACAATATGTGATTTTAGACATCTCTCTTTCTTGGGCTCAGTATCCTCTGAGAAAGTTGGTAGTTCTTTCTCCCAGTGACTCTCTCAAGGATATGGGAAAAACAGGTCTGTACCTTTGATTAAGTATAGCTGTTTACCAAGTACTTTCTGATGTGATGATTATGAGGTGATGTGTATTTTGAACTAGAATACAAATTGAGTTCCTTGTTTGGGCTCTCTCTATATATAATTATTTTTGTATGTGTGTGTATATATATGTATTAATTTATACTTGGCAATTATAGCATTTTAAATAGACATATAATACTCTATTTTTCCTAACTATCTGTAAAAATTGCCATCAATCTTATTAGAAATATAGGATTTGAAGTTATTTTATAATAGAAGTAATAATACAGAGAACTAGAGATTGCAGAATCTTCTGATTCTTTCAAAAAAACAATAATGGGTTTAAAAGAGCATAATAATTTATTAGGGAATAAATATAAACCTAGCTAAATCCTAGAGAAATGAATTACTGTCATTCATATATGATTGTGTTTTAAAATAATTTCTGTGGACTTTTTGTTTTTGAAACAATCTGAATAGTAACCAGAAGAGGGGTTTTTTAGAAATAATTGTCTTCTAGGAATATTTTTGGTGATGCTAATAAAATAATTCTATTTTACGTTTTCTTGTATTGTACTACTAGGGAATGGAGCAACAATTTCCACAATTCGTTCTTCTTGTTTGGTGGGTTGTGCAATAACCCAGGACCATTCAGACTCTCTTGTTCAGGCAGCTGCCATATCTTGCCTTCAGCAGCTTCACATGTTTGCACCACGACATGTCAATCTGTCTAGTCTTGTGCCTAGCCTTTGTGTAAGTATAAAGCTGTTTCATTCATTGTTTTATTTAGGGAGCCCCAAATTTGTTTCCCAGAATATCAAACTGCACATAAGCAACAGGTTTCCTAGATTCTGAATTCTAGGATTTCATCTTCAATAGCATTTTGTGACTGTTAATTTTATTCACTTGTTTTCTTTTTTACCTTTTAAAAAATACTTTGATGAATTGTTTATTTCTTGATATTTCTGGTCCTTTCCACTCAGAATTTTATTTCCTAAACTTTGATAACTTCTAAGACCTCTTGGTATCGTCACAATTATTGTGTTATTCATTCTACAAATAATTTTTGAGAGCCTAATATATGTTAGTCATCATACAGTGTACTGGGGATACATATGTCTAGGAGAGCTTCTGACATAGTGAAGCCTATAGTTCAAGGGAACATGTTCAATACTAATTATTTACAAATAGGGCAAATGCTAGAAATGGCTGCAGGGGGATCATATAAAGGACAGCCTAAGATAATCCAGGCATTCAGAATATTTTTTCTGAAAAAAAAATTATTTAAGGTGTGATCTGAAAGTTACATAGCAGTTTGTTTGAAGAAAAGTGACATCTTAGAGTAAATAACACTTATGGCTTAGGGAAAAATAAGTGAAAGGCTCTGAGATGGGAAGCAGTATGATACAGTTAAGGAACTATTTAGTAAATTGTGGTTAAGGTAGAGAGAAGAGAGGGTAAAGTGGGGCTAAGAGTTACAAGATGAGTTTGGATAACACTGGTCAACATCGAGATTGTTACTGACTTAAAAAGGCCCTAATCTGTAGTATCCTGATGTGCTTAACATGAATATAACCCTGAAAATTTTTTATTAGCTCTCGTTTTGAAGATATTTCACATAATTCATTTTATATGTTTCACCGTGTAAATTTATCCAGTAGGACTGCAACAACATCCTAAATCAGCCTAGAATGATGTAATACTATATCGCATTGCATAATACCATCATGCACATGTCATCCAGAGTTGACTGCATCATCAAGACTCCAACAATGGAATCTTCTAGAAGAAGATGTCACAATTACTTTATATCAAAAGCGCCACCAGCAGTTGGAGCCTTTCTTCAGAAAGGAAAGTACTCTGGTATTCTGTTCTGATATTGAGGGCCTCATGAATACCTTAGAAGTCACTCATGACCCACAAGAATGGAGACTATTTCTAGACTCTTCGAAACTGAGTCTTGTAACTGTGCTTTTGCACAATGGAAACCATCTTCCATCTATTCCAGTAGCACATGCTGTCCACATGAAAGAGACATATGATAACTTAAAGCAGCTACTGAATTCCATTGAGTATAACAAGTACAGCTGGCACATCTGTGGTGATTTGAAGCTAGTTACCCTTTGAATGGGACTGCAGCAGGGATATACAAAATACATGTTTCTTATGTGAGTGGGATAGCCGAGCAAGTGAATTGCACTACTTGAGGAAGGAATGGACTCGCAGACCAAATGTAGCAGTTGGAGAGAAGAATATCCAGCACCCAGCTCTGGTCGAGGCTCACAAAAGCCTGCTACCACCCCTTCACATCAAACTAGGTTTTTTTTTTTGTTGTTTTTTTTTTTTTTGGGGTTTTTTAAAGATTTTTTTTTTTTTTTTTTTTTTTTTTTTTTTTTTTTTTTTGGAGTTTTATAAAGATTCTTTTTTTTTCTTTCTTTTTTTTTATTGTTATTTATGTCTTTTACATTTTGTCTTCCCCTTGGGCAACCCACCACCAATTAACCCGTGATCCATCTCCATGGTCCCTTGTATTCTCCTCTCTTCCATTTTGTGATAAGGGCACATCAAACTAGGTTTGATGAAGAATTTCGTGAAAGCCGTGGACCGTACCTCGCCAGCTTTCCAATACCTGCATGAAAAGTTTCCTTGGCTCAGCGAAGCAAAGACTAAAGGGGGAGTTTTTGTGGGTCCTCAGATTCGAGAGCTCTTCAAAGATGACTGGTTCAACAACTTGCTGCAGGGTGATGCGA
This sequence comes from Scalopus aquaticus, assembly GCA_004024925.1. Lineage (NCBI taxonomy): Eukaryota > Metazoa > Chordata > Mammalia > Eulipotyphla > Talpidae > Scalopus > Scalopus aquaticus. Next base: position 65,840 of record PVIJ01009482.1, read on the forward strand.
AACAACCATGGAATGCTTTTCACCTAGTGTCTGCAAACTTTCTTGGTACTGTTAGGGCAGAAAACTACAAGGAACTTGTAGAAGACATGCTCATGCAGTGTCAGAAACTTGACTGCAATGTGTTTCTAAAGATCTACTTCCTTCATTCCCATCTGGATTTCTTCCCTGAAAACTGTGATATGGTTAGTGATGAACATGGTGAACATTTTTGTCAAGATACCACATCAATGGAACAAAGATACCAGAGAAAATGGTCCACTACAATGCTGGCTGACTACTGCTGGACACTCCCCAGAAATGCTCCTGAACAGCTGTACAAGAGACAAGCGAAGAAATCTAAGAAGTAGTCTATGACTTGATTTTTTACAGGTATTAATCATAGGCCTATTACTATTGGCAAGTATTTTGTGATGTAAACACCCATTTGTTGTAGATTACAAAAAAAAAACTAGAGCCAAAATTAGAATTTGACTGTCATATTCATGTTGAGCGCATCCAAATTCATAGGAAATGGCTAATTTTATTTCAGTAACATGACTTTTGTAAAAATTTGTTGACCAGGGCCTCCCCGGTGGCGCAGCGGTTAAGCGCTGCGCTGTGGAGCTGTCGGCAGCGGCGACGCGAGTTCGACGCCCGGCTGGGGAGAATCCCACATGGCGCGGCAGACCTCTCCTGCCTCGCCCGCTGCTCCCCTCAGCAGTGTATTTCTGATCTGCCTGTTCTGCTCCCTGCTCTGTCTCTGGTGAACCCTCTCGCCG